>CAWWDK010000139.1:22500-34102 GCA_963942575.1 Priocnemis perturbator | reverse complement strand
CAGCCGTACGAAGTTTATGGAAACTTGTACAGAATGCTCGTGTCGTCAATCGAGAGCACTCCTGCAAGTTTGAAGAAGATCGTACGGTCGGTTCGCATTTCTCGATGAACTTACATACAGCTACGACGGGGACATAGTCGCTGAACGGGATCTATCCAGTACTGCGTTGTAGATGACAATTTGTGTCTAACTCCCGCTTCCAGCCGTACGATGTTTATGAAACTTGTACAGACTGCTCGTGTCGTCAATCGTGAGCACTCCTGCCAGTTTGAAGAACATCGTACGGTCGGTTCGCATTTCTCGATGAACTTACATACAGCTACGACGGGACTTGGTCGCTGAGCGGAATATCGGATGATGACAATTTTTCTCAAACTCCGCTTCCAGCCGTACGAAGTTTATGAAAACTTGTACAGAATGCTCGTGTCGTCAATCGAGAGCACTCCTGCAAGTTTGAAGAAGATCGTACGGTCGGTTCGCATTTCTCGATGAACTTACATACAGCTACGACGGGACATAGTCGCTGAACGGGATCTATCCAGTACTGCGTTGTAGATGACAATTTGTGTCTAACTCCGCTTCCAGCCGTACGATGTTTATGAAACATGTACAGACTGCTCGTGTCGTCAATCGAGAGCACTCCTGCCAGTTTGAAGAACATCGGTACGGGTCGGTTCGCATTTCTCGATGAACTTACATACAGCTACGACGGGACTTGGTCGCTGAGCGGAATATCGGATGATGACAATTTTTCTCAAACTCCGCTTCCAGCCGTACGAAGTTTATGAAACTTGTACAGAAAGCTCGTGTCGTCAATCGAGAGCACTCCTGCAAGTTTGAAGAAGATCGTACGGTCGGTTCGCATTTCTCGATGAACTTACATACAGCTACGACGGGACTTGGTCGCTGAACGGGATCTATCCAGTACTGCGTTGTAGATGACAATTTGTGGTCTAACTCCGCTTCCAGCCGTACGATGTTTATGAAACTTGTACAGACTGCTCGTGTCGTCAATCGAGAGCACTCCTGCAAGTTTGAAGAACATCGTACGGTCGGTTCGCATTTCTCGATGAACTTACATACAGCTACGACGGGACTTTGTCGCTGAGCGGAATATCGGATGATGACAATTTTTCTCAAACTCCGCTTCCAGCCGTACGAAGTTTATGAAACTTGTACAGAATGCTCGTGTCGTCAATCGAGAGCACTCCTGCAAGTTTGAAGAAGATCGTACGGTCGGTTCGCATTTCTCGATGAACTTACATACAGCTACGACGGGACATAGTCGCTGAACGGGATCTATCCAGTACTGCGTTGTAGATGACAATTTGTGTCTAACTCCGCTTCCAGCCGTACGATGTTTATGAAACTTGTACAGACTGCTCGTGTCGTCAATCGAGAGCACTCCTGCAAGTTTGAAGAAGATCGTACGGTCGGTTCGCATTTCTCGATGAACTTACATACAGCTACGACGGGACTTGGTCGCTGAGCGGAATATCGGATGATGACAATTTTTCTCAAACTCCGCTTCCAGCCGTACGAAGTTTATGAAACTTGTACAGAATGCTCGTGTCGTCAATCGAGGAGCACTCCTGCAAGTTTGAAGAAGATCGTACGATCGGTTCGCATTTCTCGATGAACTTACATACAGCTACGACGGGACATAGTCGCTGAACGGGATCTATCCAGTACTGCGTTGTAGATGACAATTTGTGTCCTAACTCCGCTTCCAGCCGTACGATGTTTATGAAACTTGTACAGACTGCTCGTGTCGTCAATCGAGAGCACTCCTGCAAGTTTGAAGAAGATCGTACGGTCGGTTCGCATTTCTCGATGAACTTACATACAGCTACGACGGGACTTGGTCGCTGAGCGGAATATCGGATGATGACAATTTTTCTCAAACTCCGCTTCCAGCCGTACGAAGTTTATGAAACTTGTACAGAATGCTCGTGTCGTCAATCGAGAGCACTCCTGCAAGTTTGAAGAAGATCGTACGGTCGGTTCGCATTTCTCGATGAACTTACATACAGCTACGACGGGGAACTTGGTCGCTGAGCGGAATATCGGATGATGACAATTTTTCTCAAACTCCGCTTCCAGCCGTACGAAGTTTATGAAACTTGTACAGAATGCTCGTGTCGTCAATCGAGAGCACTCCTGCAAGTTTGAAGAAGATCGTACGGTCGGTTCGCATTTCTCGATGAACTTACATACAGCTACGACGGGACATAGTCGCTGAACGGGATCTATCCAGTACTGCGTTGTAGATGACAATTTGTGTCTAACTCCGCTTCCAGCCGTACGATGTTTATGAAACTTGTACAGACTGCTCGTGTCGTCAATCGAGAGCACTCCTGCAAGTTTGCAAGAACATCGTACGGTCGGTTCGCATTTCTCGATGAACTTACATACAGCTACGACGGGACTTGGTCGCTGAGCGGAATATCGGATGATGACAATTTTTCTCAAACTCCGCTTCCAGCCGTACGAAGTTTATGAAACTTGTACAGAATGCTCGTGTCGTCAATCGAGAGCACTCCTGCAAGTTTGAAGAAGATCGTACGGTCGGTTCGCATTTCTCGATGAACTTACATACAGCTACGACGGGACATAGTCGCTGAACGGGATCTATCCAGTACTGCGTTGTAGATGACAATTTGTGTCTAACTCCGCTTCCAGCCGTACGATGTTTATGAAACTTGTACAGACTGCCTCGTGTCGTCAATCGAGAGCACTCCTGCCAGTTTGAAGAACATCGTACGGTCGGTTCGCATTTCTCGATGAACTTACATACAGCTACGACGGGACTTGGTCGCTGAGCGGAATATCGGATGATGACAATTTTTCTCAAACTCCGCTTCCAGCCGTACGAAGTTTATGAAACTTGTACAGAATGCTCGTGTCGTCAATCGAGAGCACTCCTGCAAGTTTGAAGAAGATCGTACGGTCGGTTCGCATTTCTCGATGAACTTACATACAGCTACGACGGGACTTGGTCGCTGAACGGGATCTATCCAGTACTGCGTTGTAGATGACAATTTGTGTCTAACTCCGCTTCCAGCCGTACGATGTTTATGAAACTTGTACAGACTGCTCGTGTCGTCAATCGAGAGCACTCCTGCAAGTTTGAAGGAACATCGTACGGTCGGTTCGCATTTCTCGATGAACTTACATACAGCTACGACGGGACTTTGTCGCTGAGCGGAATATCGGATGATGGACAATTTTTCTCAAACTCCGCTTCCAGCCGTACGAAGTTTATGAAACTTGTACAGAATGCTCGTGTCGTCAATCGAGAGCACTCCTGCAAGTTTGAAGAAGATCGTACGGTCGGTTCGCATTTCTCGATGAACTTACATACAGCTACGACGGGACATAGTCGCTGAACGGGATCTATCCAGTACTGCGTTGTAGATGACAATTGTGTCTAACTCCGCTTCCAGCCGTACGATGTTTATGAAACTTGTACAGACTGCTCGTGTCGTCAATCGAGAGCACTCCTGCAAGTTTGAAGAAGATCGTACGGTCGGTTCGCATTTCTCGATGAACTTACATACAGCTACGACGGGACTTGGTCGCTGAGCGGAATATCGGATGATGACAATTTTTCTCAAACTCCGCTTCCAGCCGTACGAAGTTTATGAAACTTGTACAGAATGCTCGTGTCGTCAATCGAGAGCACTCCTGCAAGTTTGAAGAAGATCGTACGGTCGGGTTCGCATTTCTCGATGAACTTACATACAGCTACGACGGGACTTGGTCGCTGAGCGGAATATCGGATGGATGACAATTTTTTCTCAAACTCCGCTTCCAGCCGTACGAAGTTTATGAAACTTGTACAGAATGCTCGTGTCGTCAATCGAGAGCACTCCTGCAAGTTTGAAGAAGATCGTACGGTCGGTTCGCATTTCTCGATGAACTTACATACAGCTACGACGGGACATAGTCGCTGAACGGGATCTATCCAGTACTGCGTTGTAGATGACAATTTGTGTCTAACTCCGCTTCCAGCCGTACGATGTTTATGAAACTTGTACAGACTGCTCGTGTCGTCAATCGAGAGCACTCCTGCAAGTTTGAAGAACATCGTACGGTCGGTTCGCATTTCTCGATGAACTTACATACAGCTACGACGGGACTTGGTCGCTGAGCGGAATATCGGATGATGACAATTTTTCTCAAACTCCGCTTCCAGCCGTACGAAGTTTATGAAACTTGTACAGAATGCTCGTGTCGTCAATCGAGAGCACTCCTGCAAGTTTGAAGAAGATCGTACGGTCGGTTCGCATTTCTCGATGAACTTACATACAGCTACGACGGGACATAGTCGCTGAACGGGATCTATCCAGTACTGCGTTGTAGATGACAATTTGTGTCTAACTCCGCTTCCAGCCGTACGATGTTTATGAAACTTGTACAGACTGCTCGTGTCGTCAATCGAGAGCACTCCTGCCAGTTTGAAGAACATCGTACGGTCGGTTCGCATTTCTCGATGAACTTACATACAGCTACGACGGGACTTGGTCGCTGAGCGGAATATCGGATGATGACAATTTTTCGCAAACTCCGCTTCCAGCCGTACGAAGTTTATGAAACTTGTACAGAATGCTCGTGTCGTCAATCGAGAGCACTCCTGCAAGTTTGAAGAAGATCGTACGGTCGGTTCGCATTTCTCGATGAACTTACATACAGCTACGACGGGACTTGGTCGCTGAGCGGAATATCGGATGATGACAATTTTTCTCAAACTCCGCTTCCAGCCGTACGAAGTTTATGAAACTTGTACAGAATGCTCGTGTCGTCAATCGAGAGCACTCCTGCAAGTTTGAAGAAGATCGTACGGTCGGTTCGCATTTCTCGATGAACTTACATACAGCTACGACGGGACATAGTCGCTGAACGGGATCTATCCAGTACTGCGTTGTAGATGACAATTTGTGTCTAACTCCGCTTCCAGCCGTACGATGTTTATGAAACTTGTACAGACTGCTCGTGTCGTCAATCGAGAGCACTCCTGCCAGTTTGAAGAACATCGTACGGTCGGTTCGCATTTCTCGATGAACTTACATACAGCTACGACGGGACTTGGTCGCTGAGCGGAATATCGGATGATGACAATTTTTCTCAAACTCCGCTTCCAGCCGTACGAAGTTTATGAAACTTGTACAGAATGCTCGTGTCGTCAATCGAGAGCACTCCTGCAAGTTTGAAGAAGATCGTACGGTCGGTTCGCATTTCTCGATGAACTTACATACAGCTACGACGGGACATAGTCGCTGAACGGGATCTATCCAGTACTGCGTTGTAGATGACAATTTGTGTCTAACTCCGCTTCCAGCCGTACGATGTTTATGAAACTTGTACAGACTGCTCGTGTCGTCAATCGAGAGCACTCCTGCCAGTTTGAAGAACATCGTACGGTCGGTTCGCATTTCTCGATGAACTTACATACAGCTACGACGGGACTTGGTCGCTGAGCGGAATATCGGATGATGACAATTTTTCTCAAACTCCGCTTCCAGCCGTACGAAGTTTATGAAACTTGTACAGAATGCTCGTGTCGTCAATCGAGAGCACTCCTGCAAGTTTGAAGAAGATCGTACGGTCGGTTCGCATTTCTCGATGAACTTACATACAGCTACGACGGGACTTGGTCGCTGAACGGGATCTATCCAGTACTGCGTTGTAGATGACAATTTGTGTCTAACTCCGCTTCCAGCCGTACGATGTTTATGAAACTTGTACAGACTGCTCGTGTCGTCAATCGAGAGCACTCCTGCAAGTTTGAAGAACATCGTACGGTCGGTTCGCATTTCTCGATGAACTTACATACAGCTACGACGGGACTTTGTCGCTGAGCGGAATATCGGATGATGACAATTTTTCTCAAACTCCGCTTCCAGCCGTACGAAGTTTATGAAACTTGTACAGAATGCTCGTGTCGTCAATCGAGAGCACTCCTGCAAGTTTGAAGAAGATCGTACGGTCGGTTCGCATTTCTCGATGAACTTACATACAGCTACGACGGGACTTGGTCGCTGAACGGGATCTATCCAGTACTGCGTTGTAGATGACAATTTGTGTCTAACTCCGCTTCCAGCCGTACGATGTTTATGAAACTTGTACAGACTGCTCGTGTCGTCAATCGAGAGCACTCCTGCAAGTTTGAAGAACATCGTACGGTCGGTTCGGATTTCTCGATGAACTTACATACAGCTACGACGGGACTTGGTCGCTGAGCGGAATATCGGATGATGACAATTTTTCTCAAACTCCGCTTCCAGCCGTACGAAGTTTATGAAACTTGTACAGAATGCTCGTGTCGTCAATCGAGAGCACTCCTGCAAGTTTGAAGAAGATCGTACGGTCGGTTCGCATTTCTCGATGAACTTACATACAGCTACGACGGGACATAGTCGCTGAACGGGATCTATCCAGTACTGCGTTGTAGATGACAATTTGTGTCTAACTCCGCTTCCAGCCGTACGATGTTTATGAAACTTGTACAGACTGCTCGTGTCGTCAATCGAGAGCACTCCTGCAAGTTTGAAGAACATCGTACGGTCGGTTCGCATTTCTCGATGAACTTACATACAGCTACGACGGGACTTTGTCGCTGAGCGGAATATCGGATGATGACAATTTTTCTCAAACTCCGCTTCCAGCCGTACGAAGTTTATGAAACTTGTACAGAATGCTCGTGTCGTCAATCGAGAGCACTCCTGCAAGTTTGAAGAAGATCGTACGGTCGGTTCGCATTTCTCGATGAACTTACATACAGCTACGACGGGACATAGTCGCTGAACGGGATCTATCCAGTACTGCGTTGTAGATGACAATTTGTGTCTAACTCCGCTTCCAGCCGTACGATGTTTATGAAACTTGTACAGACTGCTCGTGTCGTCAATCGAGAGCACTCCTGCAAGTTTGAAGAAGATCGTACGGTCGGTTCGCATTTCTCGATGAACTTACATACAGCTACGACGGGACTTGGTCGCTGAGCGGAATATCGGATGATGACAATTTTTCTCAAACTCCGCTTCCAGCCGTACGAAGTTTATGAAACTTGTACAGAATGCTCGTGTCGTCAATCGAGAGCACTCCTGCAAGTTTGAAGAAGATCGTACGATCGGTTCGCATTTCTCGATGAACTTACATACAGCTACGACGGGACATAGTCGCTGAACGGGATCTATCCAGTACTGCGTTGTAGATGACAATTTGTGTCTAACTCCGCTTCCAGCCGTACGATGTTTATGAAACTTGTACAGACTGCTCGTGTCGTCAATCGAGAGCACTCCTGCAAGTTTGAAGAAGATCGTACGGTCGGTTCGCATTTCTCGATGAACTTACATACAGCTACGACGGGACTTGGTCGCTGAGCGGAATATCGGATGATGACAATTTTTCTCAAACTCCGCTTCCAGCCGTACGAAGTTTATGAAACTTGTACAGAATGCTCGTGTCGTCAATCGAGAGCACTCCTGCAAGTTTGAAGAAGATCGTACGATCGGTTCGCATTTCTCGATGAACTTACATACAGCTACGACGGGACATAGTCGCTGAACGGGATCTATCCAGTACTGCGTTGTAGATGACAATTTGTGTCTAACTCCGCTTCCAGCCGTACGATGTTTATGAAACTTGTACAGACTGCTCGTGTCGTCAATCGAGAGCACTCCTGCAAGTTTGAAGAAGATCGTACGGTCGGTTCGCATTTCTCGATGAACTTACATACAGCTACGACGGGACTTTGTCGCTGAGCGGAATATCGGATGATGACAATTTTTCTCAAACTCCGCTTCCAGCCGTACGAAGTTTATGAAACTTGTACAGAATGCTCGTGTCGTCAATCGAGAGCACTCCTGCAAGTTTGAAGAAGATCGTACGGTCGGTTCGCATTTCTCGATGAACTTACATACAGCTACGACGGGACATAGTCGCTGAACGGGATCTATCCAGTACTGCGTTGTAGATGACAATTTGTGTCTAACTCCGCTTCCAGCCGTACGATGTTTATGAAACTTGTACAGACTGCTCGTGTCGTCAATCGAGAGCACTCCTGCAAGTTTGAAGAAGATCGTACGGTCGGTTCGCATTTCTCGATGAACTTACATACAGCTACGACGGGACTTGGTCGCTGAGCGGAATATCGGATGATGACAATTTTTCTCAAACTCCGCTTCCAGCCGTACGAAGTTTATGAAACTTGTACAGAATGCTCGTGTCGTCAATCGAGAGCACTCCTGCAAGTTTGAAGAAGATCGTACGATCGGTTCGCATTTCTCGATGAACTTACATACAGCTACGACGGGACATAGTCGCTGAACGGGATCTATCCAGTACTGCGTTGTAGATGACAATTTGTGTCTAACTCCGCTTCCAGCCGTACGATGTTTATGAAACTTGTACAGACTGCTCGTGTCGTCAATCGAGAGCACTCCTGCAAGTTTGAAGAAGATCGTACGGTCGGTTCGCATTTCTCGATGAACTTACATACAGCTACGACGGGACTTGGTCGCTGAGCGGAATATCGGATGATGACAATTTTTCTCAAACTCCGCTTCCAGCCGTACGAAGTTTATGAAACTTGTACAGAATGCTCGTGTCGTCAATCGAGAGCACTCCTGCAAGTTTGAAGAAGATCGTACGATCGGTTCGCATTTCTCGATGAACTTACATACAGCTACGACGGGACATAGTCGCTGAACGGGATCTATCCAGTACTGCGTTGTAGATGACAATTTGTGTCTAACTCCGCTTCCAGCCGTACGATGTTTATGAAACTTGTACAGACTGCTCGTGTCGTCAATCGAGAGCACTCCTGCAAGTTTGAAGAAGATCGTACGGTCGGTTCGCATTTCTCGATGAACTTACATACAGCTACGACGGGACTTGGTCGCTGAGCGGAATATCGGATGATGACAATTTTTCTCAAACTCCGCTTCCAGCCGTACGAAGTTTATGAAACTTGTACAGAATGCTCGTGTCGTCAATCGAGAGCACTCCTGCAAGTTTGAAGAAGATCGTACGGTCGGTTCGCATTTCTCGATGAACTTACATACAGCTACGACGGGACTTGGTCGCTGAGCGGAATATCGGATGATGACAATTTTTCTCAAACTCCGCTTCCAGCCGTACGAAGTTTATGAAACTTGTACAGAATGCTCGTGTCGTCAATCGAGAGCACTCCTGCAAGTTTGAAGAAGATCGTACGGTCGGTTCGCATTTCTCGATGAACTTACATACAGCTACGACGGGACATAGTCGCTGAACGGGATCTATCCAGTACTGCGTTGTAGATGACAATTTGTGTCTAACTCCGCTTCCAGCCGTACGATGTTTATGAAACTTGTACAGACTGCTCGTGTCGTCAATCGAGAGCACTCCTGCAAGTTTGAAGAACATCGTACGGTCGGTTCGCATTTCTCGATGAACTTACATACAGCTACGACGGGACTTGGTCGCTGAGCGGAATATCGGATGATGACAATTTTTCTCAAACTCCGCTTCCAGCCGTACGAAGTTTATGAAACTTGTACAGAATGCTCGTGTCGTCAATCGAGAGCACTCCTGCAAGTTTGAAGAAGATCGTACGGTCGGTTCGCATTTCTCGATGAACTTACATACAGCTACGACGGGACTTGGTCGCTGAGCGGAATATCGGATGATGACAATTTTTCTCAAACTCCGCTTCCAGCCGTACGAAGTTTATGAAACTTGTACAGAATGCTCGTGTCGTCAATCGAGAGCACTCCTGCAAGTTTGAAGAAGATCGTACGGTCGGTTCGCATTTCTCGATGAACTTACATACAGCTACGACGGGACATAGTCGCTGAACGGGATCTATCCAGTACTGCGTTGTAGATGACAATTTGTGTCTAACTCCGCTTCCAGCCGTACGATGTTTATGAAACTTGTACAGACTGCTCGTGTCGTCAATCGAGAGCACTCCTGCAAGTTTGAAGAACATCGTACGGTCGGTTCGCATTTCTCGATGAACTTACATACAGCTACGACGGGACTTGGTCGCTGAGCGGAATATCGGATGATGACAATTTTTCTCAAACTCCGCTTCCAGCCGTACGAAGTTTATGAAACTTGTACAGAATGCTCGTGTCGTCAATCGAGAGCACTCCTGCAAGTTTGAAGAAGATCGTACGGTCGGTTCGCATTTCTCGATGAACTTACATACAGCTACGACGGGACATAGTCGCTGAACGGGATCTATCCAGTACTGCGTTGTAGATGACAATTTGTGTCTAACTCCGCTTCCAGCCGTACGATGTTTATGAAACTTGTACAGACTGCTCGTGTCGTCAATCGAGAGCACTCCTGCCAGTTTGAAGAACATCGTACGGTCGGTTCGCATTTCTCGATGAACTTACATACAGCTACGACGGGACTTGGTCGCTGAGCGGAATATCGGATGATGACAATTTTTCTCAAACTCCGCTTCCAGCCGTACGAAGTTTATGAAACTTGTACAGAATGCTCGTGTCGTCAATCGAGAGCACTCCTGCAAGTTTGAAGAAGATCGTACGGTCGGTTCGCATTTCTCGATGAACTTACATACAGCTACGACGGGACTTGGTCGCTGAACGGGATCTATCCAGTACTGCGTTGTAGATGACAATTTGTGTCTAACTCCGCTTCCAGCCGTACGATGTTTATGAAACTTGTACAGACTGCTCGTGTCGTCAATCGAGAGCACTCCTGCAAGTTTGAAGAAGATCGTACGGTCGGTTCAGATTTCTGTTCATAAACGTCTATTTCACCCATTGACGAGATATTCCAAATGTTTGTTTCTGTATTTTTCAATTTTTTATAACATGCATGACTACCCTCGGTACGATGAGTTGTTCACCCTGTGAAAGTGGAAATTTTTTGATAATTGTGTTTGAGTCCAACACTCAATCGCCCACCCGTCCGCTGGGGTCGTTGCGTCGGGCGCCGCCGCTTACTTAGCTCGGCGGAGTCCACGCGCGCCGACCGCCCGGACGCTCCCCCGGTATCCTTAAGAGATGGGACGGTCCGGTAGGACCGTCGTACGAAACTATGTTTTCGTTACATCGTAGCTATGAGTCTGTGTCTTTGAACCGATGATTCTAATGTAGCATGCGCGGCACTGCCGTTGGCGGTACTTTGTACCCTTACGCATAAACTCAGACTGTGATGGTCATTGCCGCTTTTCGCGGTAGGGGTGCCATATACCTATATTAAATTCGAATACTACTGTAATTGGTTACAGTTTTGACAACTTTTTGAGAGTACTTGTATAAAATGAGAAAATAGTCATTTTACAGAAGGTGAGGAGAATGAAATTGTTGCAGAACGGTGAGCGCAGAAGGGTTTGGTGTTTGTGCCAGCCTGGAGTCGCCGTCTGCGGTGATTGAGAGAAAAGTTAGTCGATCGGTGAGCCGACGACGAAAATATTAAAATCTAGTGTCCGAAGGGCACGTAAAAGAGCTTCACGAAGCTCCCTGGTTGATCCTGCCAGTAGTCATATGCTTGTCTCAAAGATTAAGCCATGCATGTCTCAGTGCATGCCGAAATAAGGTGAAACCGCGAATGGCTCATTAAATCAGTTATGGTTCCT
>CAWWDK010000139.1:15000-17500 GCA_963942575.1 Priocnemis perturbator | reverse complement strand
CAAATTATATGATGACTGGTACGAGAGTATCGGCCTAATTGAACAGCCTAAAATTTGAACAGCCAAATATACACACCCGTCGGGCGAAAGGGAATCCGGTTCCTATTCCGGAACCCGGCAGCGGAACCGTATCCAATTCGGGCCCTCGTAAGAGAGTTCGTCGGGGTAACCCAAAATGACCTGGAGACGCCGTCGGGAGATCCGGGAAGAGTTTTCTTTTCTGTATAAGCGTTCGAGTTCCCTGGAAACCTCTAGCAGGGAGATAGGGTTTGGAACGCGAAGAGCACCGCAGTTGCGGCGGTGTCCGGATCTTCCCCTCGGACCTTGAAAATCCAGGAGAGGGCCACGTGGAGGTGTCGCGCCGGTTCGTACCCATATCCGCAGCAGGTCTCCAAGGTGAAGAGCCTCTAGTCGATAGATTAATGTAGGTAAGGGAAGTCGGCAAATTGGATCCGTAACTTCGGAATAAGGATTGGCTCTGAGGAGCGGGGCGTGTCGGGCTTGGTCGGGAAGTGGGATTGGCTGACGTGCCGGGCCTGGGCGAGGTGAACGACCGGTTCGTCCGGTTGGGATACGAGCTCGGTCCCGTGCCTTGGCTTCTCACGGATCTTCCTTGCTGCGAGGCTTCCGTTGGCGGTTAGCCGTCATGGTCGTCCTCTTCGGCCGCCATTCAACGCTCAACTCAGAACTGGCACGGACTAGGGGAATCCGACTGTCTAATTAAAACAAAGCATTGCGATGGCCCTCACGGGTGTTGACGCAATGTGATTTCTGCCCAGTGCTCTGAATGTCAACGTGAAGAAATTCAATTAAGCGCGGGTAAACGGCGGGAGTAACTATGACTCTCTTAAGGTAGCCAAATGCCTCGTCATCTAATTAGTGACGCGCATGAATGGATTAACGAGATTCCCTCTGTCCCTATCTACTGGCGTTCAAGTTATCTCAAGTGATGACAGGGGTGTAAGAACCCAAGACCGATCGAGCACCTTCTCGAAGTGGCTTCGGCCACGGGTGACGCTGTTAAGGGTCTGCAATCTTTTAGTGGAGACCAGACCCGAACCAAGCTCGACGGATCGACGGACGATGTTAGGCTCACTGCCTTCTCTCCGTATTGGTCTTGACCAAAATCGCACGGGAGCCGCGGTCATAGAGTCCTAACTATGGCGTCCATGGGCTTTGGGAACGCAACCCCACGAACCCGAGCAGGCCACCTCCTGGCGTCACTGGCAATTCTATTCTCACATCGAGGCCGGGTTCTCCGGTCTCTGAGCGACTCCTCCGCCAGTAGGAATCGGAGCCACGGGGTTGGCGGTCGGAGCCCCTCCCCACGGCACCCCACTGTCAGAACCGCACTAGAGAACTATTGTTCAAGTTGGTGGATAGCAAAAGCGGTGCGTCAGTGTTGGGGCCGAGCTAACTGAGTGTGCACCGCTTAGGCGGAAATTATGAGGCCTGCTTTGCAGGTGGTGAAGAAAACTAAAGCCCTCGGCAATTTTATGATGCACGTCGGGTAGACTATGAGACATGGCTACAACCTGAGCTTGCAAAGCAGAACGATGATTAAAGGGAAATTGGCAAAAAGCTAAAAGCACATTATGTGCAATGATTGATATGCATACAAGGAAGGCAGAGCCCCGACTTAAGCTGGCGAGTCAGAGGAGCAAAAGTGTGGTCTACCCAGTGTCCCACTTTACAATTTCAGAGTACGCAAGATATCCAAGGAAGGGATAAATATAAAGATACTTGTAAATTAACGTACTGTAAACTCACTGAAATTACTTCAATGCATAATAAATGCAAAATCAATTATTTAACTTCCGTAACACTATGTTACTCGCCATAAGTGGCAATGATTTAACTAAGGTCGGGCCTCACCCGCAAAATGGCTTTTATAAGTAAAATGGATAGTAAATTCATTTAGGGAAAACTAACCATCTGGGCATGTGCCGGGCGGGCACAGGGGGTGCGCCTTCCCGAGGTTCCCCGCGGGTGCGTCCGTGGATTCGGATGGCTCCGCTCGGGTGTGACTTCGGTCCCTCCTTGGCGGGACGCCGGACCACGGCGTAGCAAAAGCACACTCTTCACGAACACGGACCCGTGATTGCCAAAGGATTTTTACCATTGCCCGTTGTCGTGGCATGGCTAGTTGGCGGGTGGATAGAAGATTTTTGATAGCGTATGCTCTTTATGTGGCGACTGCACATGCGTTCCGGATTTCGTGTTCGGCGCATTTACATTAACTGTCCCTATCTACTGGCGGGGGCCACTGGGATCGGAGGCTTAATGCCCTGACTAGGCTATCTTGAACGTTTTTGCCTTTGTCTAGGGATTTTGCGGCCACCGGGTCAGATGGTCCTGCTCACTGTGAGCTGTCCGGGTTTGTGGGCTTGTCCCTGGACGCCGGTGGGTTCAAGTCATCTTAAGTGATGACAGGGCATAAGGACCCATGACCGATCAAGCACCTTCTCGAAGTGGCTTCGGCCACGGGTGACGCTGTTGG
>CAWWDK010000139.1:0-10000 GCA_963942575.1 Priocnemis perturbator | reverse complement strand
TGACAATTTTTCTCAAACTCCGCTTCCAGCCGTACGAAGTTTATGAAACTTGTACAGAATGCTCGTGTCGTCAATCGAGAGCACTCCTGCAAGTTTGAAGAAGATCGTACGGTCGGTTCGCATTTCTCGATGAACTTACATACAGCTACGACGGGACATAGTCGCTGAACGGGATCTATCCAGTACTGCGTTGTAGATGACAATTTGTGTCTAACTCCGCTTCCAGCCGTACGATGTTTATGAAACTTGTACAGACTGCTCGTGTCGTCAATCGAGAGCACTCCTGCAAGTTTGAAGAACATCGTACGGTCGGTTCGCATTTCTCGATGAACTTACATACAGCTACGACGGGACTTGGTCGCTGAGCGGAATATCGGATGATGACAATTTTTCTCAAACTCCGCTTCCAGCCGTACGAAGTTTATGAAACTTGTACAGAATGCTCGTGTCGTCAATCGAGAGCACTCCTGCAAGTTTGAAGAAGATCGTACGGTCGGTTCGCATTTCTCGATGAACTTACATACAGCTACGACGGGACATAGTCGCTGAACGGGATCTATCCAGTACTGCGTTGTAGATGACAATTTGTGTCTAACTCCGCTTCCAGCCGTACGATGTTTATGAAACTTGTACAGACTGCTCGTGTCGTCAATCGAGAGCACTCCTGCCAGTTTGAAGAACATCGTACGGTCGGTTCGCATTTCTCGATGAACTTACATACAGCTACGACGGGACTTGGTCGCTGAGCGGAATATCGGATGATGACAATTTTTCTCAAACTCCGCTTCCAGCCGTACGAAGTTTATGAAACTTGTACAGAATGCTCGTGTCGTCAATCGAGAGCACTCCTGCAAGTTTGAAGAAGATCGTACGGTCGGTTCGCATTTCTCGATGAACTTACATACAGCTACGACGGGACTTTGTCGCTGAGCGGAATATCGGATGATGACAATTTTTCTCAAACTCCGCTTCCAGCCGTACGAAGTTTATGAAACTTGTACAGAATGCTCGTGTCGTCAATCGAGAGCACTCCTGCAAGTTTGAAGAAGATCGTACGGTCGGTTCGCATTTCTCGATGAACTTACATACAGCTACGACGGGACATAGTCGCTGAACGGGATCTATCCAGTACTGCGTTGTAGATGACAATTTGTGTCTAACTCCGCTTCCAGCCGTACGATGTTTATGAAACTTGTACAGACTGCTCGTGTCGTCAATCGAGAGCACTCCTGCAAGTTTGAAGAAGATCGTACGGTCGGTTCGCATTTCTCGATGAACTTACATACAGCTACGACGGGACTTGGTCGCTGAGCGGAATATCGGATGATGACAATTTTTCTCAAACTCCGCTTCCAGCCGTACGAAGTTTATGAAACTTGTACAGAATGCTCGTGTCGTCAATCGAGAGCACTCCTGCAAGTTTGAAGAAGATCGTACGATCGGTTCGCATTTCTCGATGAACTTACATACAGCTACGACGGGACATAGTCGCTGAACGGGATCTATCCAGTACTGCGTTGTAGATGACAATTTGTGTCTAACTCCGCTTCCAGCCGTACGATGTTTATGAAACTTGTACAGACTGCTCGTGTCGTCAATCGAGAGCACTCCTGCAAGTTTGAAGAAGATCGTACGGTCGGTTCGCATTTCTCGATGAACTTACATACAGCTACGACGGGACTTGGTCGCTGAGCGGAATATCGGATGATGACAATTTTTCTCAAACTCCGCTTCCAGCCGTACGAAGTTTATGAAACTTGTACAGAATGCTCGTGTCGTCAATCGAGAGCACTCCTGCAAGTTTGAAGAAGATCGTACGGTCGGTTCGCATTTCTCGATGAACTTACATACAGCTACGACGGGACTTGGTCGCTGAGCGGAATATCGGATGATGACAATTTTTCTCAAACTCCGCTTCCAGCCGTACGAAGTTTATGAAACTTGTACAGAATGCTCGTGTCGTCAATCGAGAGCACTCCTGCAAGTTTGAAGAAGATCGTACGGTCGGTTCGCATTTCTCGATGAACTTACATACAGCTACGACGGGACATAGTCGCTGAACGGGATCTATCCAGTACTGCGTTGTAGATGACAATTTGTGTCTAACTCCGCTTCCAGCCGTACGATGTTTATGAAACTTGTACAGACTGCTCGTGTCGTCAATCGAGAGCACTCCTGCAAGTTTGAAGAACATCGTACGGTCGGTTCGCATTTCTCGATGAACTTACATACAGCTACGACGGGACTTGGTCGCTGAGCGGAATATCGGATGATGACAATTTTTCTCAAACTCCGCTTCCAGCCGTACGAAGTTTATGAAACTTGTACAGAATGCTCGTGTCGTCAATCGAGAGCACTCCTGCAAGTTTGAAGAAGATCGTACGGTCGGTTCGCATTTCTCGATGAACTTACATACAGCTACGACGGGACATAGTCGCTGAACGGGATCTATCCAGTACTGCGTTGTAGATGACAATTTGTGTCTAACTCCGCTTCCAGCCGTACGATGTTTATGAAACTTGTACAGACTGCTCGTGTCGTCAATCGAGAGCACTCCTGCCAGTTTGAAGAACATCGTACGGTCGGTTCGCATTTCTCGATGAACTTACATACAGCTACGACGGGACTTGGTCGCTGAGCGGAATATCGGATGATGACAATTTTTCTCAAACTCCGCTTCCAGCCGTACGAAGTTTATGAAACTTGTACAGAATGCTCGTGTCGTCAATCGAGAGCACTCCTGCAAGTTTGAAGAAGATCGTACGGTCGGTTCGCATTTCTCGATGAACTTACATACAGCTACGACGGGACTTGGTCGCTGAACGGGATCTATCCAGTACTGCGTTGTAGATGACAATTTGTGTCTAACTCCGCTTCCAGCCGTACGATGTTTATGAAACTTGTACAGACTGCTCGTGTCGTCAATCGAGAGCACTCCTGCAAGTTTGAAGAACATCGTACGGTCGGTTCGCATTTCTCGATGAACTTACATACAGCTACGACGGGACTTTGTCGCTGAGCGGAATATCGGATGATGACAATTTTTCTCAAACTCCGCTTCCAGCCGTACGAAGTTTATGAAACTTGTACAGAATGCTCGTGTCGTCAATCGAGAGCACTCCTGCAAGTTTGAAGAAGATCGTACGGTCGGTTCGCATTTCTCGATGAACTTACATACAGCTACGACGGGACATAGTCGCTGAACGGGATCTATCCAGTACTGCGTTGTAGATGACAATTTGTGTCTAACTCCGCTTCCAGCCGTACGATGTTTATGAAACTTGTACAGACTGCTCGTGTCGTCAATCGAGAGCACTCCTGCAAGTTTGAAGAAGATCGTACGGTCGGTTCGCATTTCTCGATGAACTTACATACAGCTACGACGGGACTTGGTCGCTGAGCGGAATATCGGATGATGACAATTTTTCTCAAACTCCGCTTCCAGCCGTACGAAGTTTATGAAACTTGTACAGAATGCTCGTGTCGTCAATCGAGAGCACTCCTGCAAGTTTGAAGAAGATCGTACGGTCGGTTCGCATTTCTCGATGAACTTACATACAGCTACGACGGGACATAGTCGCTGAACGGGATCTATCCAGTACTGCGTTGTAGATGACAATTTGTGTCTAACTCCGCTTCCAGCCGTACGATGTTTATGAAACTTGTACAGACTGCTCGTGTCGTCAATCGAGAGCACTCCTGCAAGTTTGAAGAAGATCGTACGGTCGGTTCGCATTTCTCGATGAACTTACATACAGCTACGACGGGACTTGGTCGCTGAGCGGAATATCGGATGATGACAATTTTTCTCAAACTCCGCTTCCAGCCGTACGAAGTTTATGAAACTTGTACAGAATGCTCGTGTCGTCAATCGAGAGCACTCCTGCAAGTTTGAAGAAGATCGTACGATCGGTTCGCATTTCTCGATGAACTTACATACAGCTACGACGGGACATAGTCGCTGAACGGGATCTATCCAGTACTGCGTTGTAGATGACAATTTGTGTCTAACTCCGCTTCCAGCCGTACGATGTTTATGAAACTTGTACAGACTGCTCGTGTCGTCAATCGAGAGCACTCCTGCAAGTTTGAAGAAGATCGTACGGTCGGTTCGCATTTCTCGATGAACTTACATACAGCTACGACGGGACTTGGTCGCTGAGCGGAATATCGGATGATGACAATTTTTCTCAAACTCCGCTTCCAGCCGTACGAAGTTTATGAAACTTGTACAGAATGCTCGTGTCGTCAATCGAGAGCACTCCTGCAAGTTTGAAGAAGATCGTACGGTCGGTTCGCATTTCTCGATGAACTTACATACAGCTACGACGGGACTTGGTCGCTGAGCGGAATATCGGATGATGACAATTTTTCTCAAACTCCGCTTCCAGCCGTACGAAGTTTATGAAACTTGTACAGAATGCTCGTGTCGTCAATCGAGAGCACTCCTGCAAGTTTGAAGAAGATCGTACGGTCGGTTCGCATTTCTCGATGAACTTACATACAGCTACGACGGGACATAGTCGCTGAACGGGATCTATCCAGTACTGCGTTGTAGATGACAATTTGTGTCTAACTCCGCTTCCAGCCGTACGATGTTTATGAAACTTGTACAGACTGCTCGTGTCGTCAATCGAGAGCACTCCTGCAAGTTTGAAGAACATCGTACGGTCGGTTCGCATTTCTCGATGAACTTACATACAGCTACGACGGGACTTTGTCGCTGAGCGGAATATCGGATGATGACAATTTTTCTCAAACTCCGCTTCCAGCCGTACGAAGTTTATGAAACTTGTACAGAATGCTCGTGTCGTCAATCGAGAGCACTCCTGCAAGTTTGAAGAAGATCGTACGGTCGGTTCGCATTTCTCGATGAACTTACATACAGCTACGACGGGACTTGGTCGCTGAACGGGATCTATCCAGTACTGCGTTGTAGATGACAATTTGTGTCTAACTCCGCTTCCAGCCGTACGATGTTTATGAAACTTGTACAGACTGCTCGTGTCGTCAATCGAGAGCACTCCTGCAAGTTTGAAGAACATCGTACGGTCGGTTCGGATTTCTCGATGAACTTACATACAGCTACGACGGGACTTGGTCGCTGAGCGGAATATCGGATGATGACAATTTTTCTCAAACTCCGCTTCCAGCCGTACGAAGTTTATGAAACTTGTACAGAATGCTCGTGTCGTCAATCGAGAGCACTCCTGCAAGTTTGAAGAAGATCGTACGGTCGGTTCGCATTTCTCGATGAACTTACATACAGCTACGACGGGACATAGTCGCTGAACGGGATCTATCCAGTACTGCGTTGTAGATGACAATTTGTGTCTAACTCCGCTTCCAGCCGTACGATGTTTATGAAACTTGTACAGACTGCTCGTGTCGTCAATCGAGAGCACTCCTGCAAGTTTGAAGAACATCGTACGGTCGGTTCGCATTTCTCGATGAACTTACATACAGCTACGACGGGACTTTGTCGCTGAGCGGAATATCGGATGATGACAATTTTTCTCAAACTCCGCTTCCAGCCGTACGAAGTTTATGAAACTTGTACAGAATGCTCGTGTCGTCAATCGAGAGCACTCCTGCAAGTTTGAAGAAGATCGTACGGTCGGTTCGCATTTCTCGATGAACTTACATACAGCTACGACGGGACATAGTCGCTGAACGGGATCTATCCAGTACTGCGTTGTAGATGACAATTTGTGTCTAACTCCGCTTCCAGCCGTACGATGTTTATGAAACTTGTACAGACTGCTCGTGTCGTCAATCGAGAGCACTCCTGCAAGTTTGAAGAAGATCGTACGGTCGGTTCGCATTTCTCGATGAACTTACATACAGCTACGACGGGACTTGGTCGCTGAGCGGAATATCGGATGATGACAATTTTTCTCAAACTCCGCTTCCAGCCGTACGAAGTTTATGAAACTTGTACAGAATGCTCGTGTCGTCAATCGAGAGCACTCCTGCAAGTTTGAAGAAGATCGTACGATCGGTTCGCATTTCTCGATGAACTTACATACAGCTACGACGGGACATAGTCGCTGAACGGGATCTATCCAGTACTGCGTTGTAGATGACAATTTGTGTCTAACTCCGCTTCCAGCCGTACGATGTTTATGAAACTTGTACAGACTGCTCGTGTCGTCAATCGAGAGCACTCCTGCAAGTTTGAAGAAGATCGTACGGTCGGTTCGCATTTCTCGATGAACTTACATACAGCTACGACGGGACTTGGTCGCTGAGCGGAATATCGGATGATGACAATTTTTCTCAAACTCCGCTTCCAGCCGTACGAAGTTTATGAAACTTGTACAGAATGCTCGTGTCGTCAATCGAGAGCACTCCTGCAAGTTTGAAGAAGATCGTACGATCGGTTCGCATTTCTCGATGAACTTACATACAGCTACGACGGGACATAGTCGCTGAACGGGATCTATCCAGTACTGCGTTGTAGATGACAATTTGTGTCTAACTCCGCTTCCAGCCGTACGATGTTTATGAAACTTGTACAGACTGCTCGTGTCGTCAATCGAGAGCACTCCTGCAAGTTTGAAGAAGATCGTACGGTCGGTTCGCATTTCTCGATGAACTTACATACAGCTACGACGGGACATAGTCGCTGAACGGGATCTATCCAGTACTGCGTTGTAGATGACAATTTGTGTCTAACTCCGCTTCCAGCCGTACGATGTTTATGAAACTTGTACAGACTGCTCGTGTCGTCAATCGAGAGCACTCCTGCCAGTTTGAAGAACATCGTACGGTCGGTTCGCATTTCTCGATGAACTTACATACAGCTACGACGGGACTTGGTCGCTGAGCGGAATATCGGATGATGACAATTTTTCGCAAACTCCGCTTCCAGCCGTACGAAGTTTATGAAACTTGTACAGAATGCTCGTGTCGTCAATCGAGAGCACTCCTGCAAGTTTGAAGAAGATCGTACGGTCGGTTCGCATTTCTCGATGAACTTACATACAGCTACGACGGGACTTGGTCGCTGAGCGGAATATCGGATGATGACAATTTTTCTCAAACTCCGCTTCCAGCCGTACGAAGTTTATGAAACTTGTACAGAATGCTCGTGTCGTCAATCGAGAGCACTCCTGCAAGTTTGAAGAAGATCGTACGGTCGGTTCGCATTTCTCGATGAACTTACATACAGCTACGACGGGACATAGTCGCTGAACGGGATCTATCCAGTACTGCGTTGTAGATGACAATTTGTGTCTAACTCCGCTTCCAGCCGTACGATGTTTATGAAACTTGTACAGACTGCTCGTGTCGTCAATCGAGAGCACTCCTGCCAGTTTGAAGAACATCGTACGGTCGGTTCGCATTTCTCGATGAACTTACATACAGCTACGACGGGACTTGGTCGCTGAGCGGAATATCGGATGATGACAATTTTTCTCAAACTCCGCTTCCAGCCGTACGAAGTTTATGAAACTTGTACAGAATGCTCGTGTCGTCAATCGAGAGCACTCCTGCAAGTTTGAAGAAGATCGTACGGTCGGTTCGCATTTCTCGATGAACTTACATACAGCTACGACGGGACATAGTCGCTGAACGGGATCTATCCAGTACTGCGTTGTAGATGACAATTTGTGTCTAACTCCGCTTCCAGCCGTACGATGTTTATGAAACTTGTACAGACTGCTCGTGTCGTCAATCGAGAGCACTCCTGCCAGTTTGAAGAACATCGTACGGTCGGTTCGCATTTCTCGATGAACTTACATACAGCTACGACGGGACTTGGTCGCTGAGCGGAATATCGGATGATGACAATTTTTCTCAAACTCCGCTTCCAGCCGTACGAAGTTTATGAAACTTGTACAGAATGCTCGTGTCGTCAATCGAGAGCACTCCTGCAAGTTTGAAGAAGATCGTACGGTCGGTTCGCATTTCTCGATGAACTTACATACAGCTACGACGGGACTTGGTCGCTGAACGGGATCTATCCAGTACTGCGTTGTAGATGACAATTTGTGTCTAACTCCGCTTCCAGCCGTACGATGTTTATGAAACTTGTACAGACTGCTCGTGTCGTCAATCGAGAGCACTCCTGCAAGTTTGAAGAACATCGTACGGTCGGTTCGCATTTCTCGATGAACTTACATACAGCTACGACGGGACTTTGTCGCTGAGCGGAATATCGGATGATGACAATTTTTCTCAAACTCCGCTTCCAGCCGTACGAAGTTTATGAAACTTGTACAGAATGCTCGTGTCGTCAATCGAGAGCACTCCTGCAAGTTTGAAGAAGATCGTACGGTCGGTTCGCATTTCTCGATGAACTTACATACAGCTACGACGGGACATAGTCGCTGAACGGGATCTATCCAGTACTGCGTTGTAGATGACAATTTGTGTCTAACTCCGCTTCCAGCCGTACGATGTTTATGAAACTTGTACAGACTGCTCGTGTCGTCAATCGAGAGCACTCCTGCAAGTTTGAAGAAGATCGTACGGTCGGTTCGCATTTCTCGATGAACTTACATACAGCTACGACGGGACTTGGTCGCTGAGCGGAATATCGGATGATGACAATTTTTCTCAAACTCCGCTTCCAGCCGTACGAAGTTTATGAAACTTGTACAGAATGCTCGTGTCGTCAATCGAGAGCACTCCTGCAAGTTTGAAGAAGATCGTACGATCGGTTCGCATTTCTCGATGAACTTACATACAGCTACGACGGGACATAGTCGCTGAACGGGATCTATCCAGTACTGCGTTGTAGATGACAATTTGTGTCTAACTCCGCTTCCAGCCGTACGATGTTTATGAAACTTGTACAGACTGCTCGTGTCGTCAATCGAGAGCACTCCTGCAAGTTTGAAGAAGATCGTACGGTCGGTTCGCATTTCTCGATGAACTTACATACAGCTACGACGGGACTTGGTCGCTGAGCGGAATATCGGATGATGACAATTTTTCTCAAACTCCGCTTCCAGCCGTACGAAGTTTATGAAACTTGTACAGAATGCTCGTGTCGTCAATCGAGAGCACTCCTGCAAGTTTGAAGAAGATCGTACGGTCGGTTCGCATTTCTCGATGAACTTACATACAGCTACGACGGGACTTGGTCGCTGAGCGGAATATCGGATGATGACAATTTTTCTCAAACTCCGCTTCCAGCCGTACGAAGTTTATGAAACTTGTACAGAATGCTCGTGTCGTCAATCGAGAGCACTCCTGCAAGTTTGAAGAAGATCGTACGGTCGGTTCGCATTTCTCGATGAACTTACATACAGCTACGACGGGACATAGTCGCTGAACGGGATCTATCCAGTACTGCGTTGTAGATGACAATTTGTGTCTAACTCCGCTTCCAGCCGTACGATGTTTATGAAACTTGTACAGACTGCTCGTGTCGTCAATCGAGAGCACTCCTGCAAGTTTGAAGAACATCGTACGGTCGGTTCGCATTTCTCGATGAACTTACATACAGCTACGACGGGACTTGGTCGCTGAGCGGAATATCGGATGATGACAATTTTTCTCAAACTCCGCTTCCAGCCGTACGAAGTTTATGAAACTTGTACAGAATGCTCGTGTCGTCAATCGAGAGCACTCCTGCAAGTTTGAAGAAGATCGTACGGTCGGTTCGCATTTCTCGATGAACTTACATACAGCTACGACGGGACATAGTCGCTGAACGGGATCTATCCAGTACTGCGTTGTAGATGACAATTTGTGTCTAACTCCGCTTCCAGCCGTACGATGTTTATGAAACTTGTACAGACTGCTCGTGTCGTCAATCGAGAGCACTCCTGCCAGTTTGAAGAACATCGTACGGTCGGTTCGCATTTCTCGATGAACTTACATACAGCTACGACGGGACTTGGTCGCTGAGCGGAATATCGGATGATGACAATTTTTCTCAAACTCCGCTTCCAGCCGTACGAAGTTTATGAAACTTGTACAGAATGCTCGTGTCGTCAATCGAGAGCACTCCTGCAAGTTTGAAGAAGATCGTACGGTCGGTTCG
>CAWWDK010000138.1:0-54000 GCA_963942575.1 Priocnemis perturbator | reverse complement strand
CTGCGTTTCTTGTTCCGATTGCAAATCTGATATGGATTCCTGCCAGTCTTGTTCCGACGGCAAATCCGGTATGGATTCTACGGGCGATGGTGAGGAAGAAGAGGTATAAGTAGCTCCTTTTTCACAGTTGTCGTTCTCTGTATCGCTTTCCTCGTTGTTACCGTCGTCAGAACTAAAACTCGCGCAATATGACATTGCCGAACAATCCTCAGAGTCCTGATGCAACATCGGCATCATCGGTGCGCTGCAAAGTCTCAAATTAAATATTTTTGCTAAAGCGAATAAAGTCTGTGTGAAGCTGTGTGTACTTATTTCAAATGTAATTGCAAGATTTCCCTGCGTTCTTTGTCCACATATAAATATCATTATTTAACTTAATAGCTAACATTTCTCAAATCCGTAGTCGTCTATGAACGATAGAATATCTTCAATGGTCTCTAATATTTCCATATAAAGCCATGTAGACGGTGATTTTATAAATTTGTCGTTTATCTCCATCATGAACTCGAATTTTGAAACACTGAAAAAGAATAAAACTGAGTAGTATACGTGGAAAGTTGTAAATATGAAAAGAAGAATAAGAGTATTTATTATTTACTTACCATTTTGACACTATCGTATCGGTCTCCTCCATCACCGGTATCATTATTTTAAATAATTTGTTGAATATATAAAAAGTTGTATTTACTTTTATCATTAGAAACTTATATAAATCTCTTTCAATAATAAATTTTAAAATATCTTTAATCTTATCGATTGTATCATTATTTATAAATTTCCAATGATTTGGACACTGAATCTCACAGTTTTCACTAATTGATAGGAGATATTTGAAATTACAATTCTCCATGTTTAATTTCACTATGACGTTGAGACCACCGATCGTCCTTTGTTCACGTCTGAGCGTGCTATAAGGTACTGTTTATGATAGCGGGTGCAGTTTATATGCATTGGGTGTTAGATATTAATGTACAGTAAGAGGGGGTAATTCTGTCGTAGTAGAGGTGTCACATTTATATTAGCTTACGCACAATACTAGATAATGGGTTATATTCTACTATGCGATCATGTAAAATAAGACAATAAGCACATGTATTGGGGGGGGGATATTATTAGCACATTCAAATTCAATTTTTACATCTACCGTACCTGTTTTGACCGTTTCGTTTTGATGCGAACAATCAATTACTACTATTGGACCTATTGTATCGATGAAAGAGTCCATGCTCAGTAATGGCGCACATTCAGATAAATCTGATAAGTTATAATATGATTTTTAAATCTAGCGTACATATCATATAAGATTGTAGCTTGATTGTTATCAAAATTTAAATTGAGCCTATCATAGGGATAAAAGTCGGAGTTTAAGTGAAGCTTAATATCCCGTAGAAAGCAATGATCGAATTTCGTACAGGCTTTCTTGAAATCATTTTTTCTACTAGTTTGAAACGCAAATATGATGTAGCGAGGCTTTTCTAGCTGAGTCGAGGCTTTAACAGCCCACGTATGATTTTGTGTTTCGGGTAATAAGGGATATTCGTGTAACTCCCAAGAACGAAAGCTCATTGAAATTGGCCTATCATGTTGTAGAAGGCGTAAAAATTGTAATTTAGTACTTTCGTCTAACGTAATGTGTTTCATCATCCATTGTATTTTTGTTAATTCAATTTTTGGTTCCACGACAAATTCATGTTCGGATACTATTGCATTTTTATCATCTTTTGCTCTAATTAAAATTAATTCATGCCTTCCATATGTAATTACGCGTTTATAATCTTCAAAGAATCCTAAAATTATATTCAACGGTACGCAAAAACTAAACGAATTGACAGATTCGTTTAGCGGTTTCCATTTTCCATAGTTCCAACCGGCTTTAGCCAGTTCCCTACTTTTAGAATCTCCGAGTGAAATATAATTCTTTAATGTAGTAGTAATTCCCACATTTTTACAACGGTCTATCTCAATTCCATTAAGCTCGTATCGTATTTCATTAAATAGGAAAGCAATTGCATTGTTTTCTAAGCGGCTAGTTTTATTTGTATCGTTATTATATTTTATGCTACACCGTCCCTCGATTAATAAGTAACTTTCACATGGTAATACAATTAAATCTTGCTGCTGTATCGGAATTCTTATTTCATCGTTATAACTTAGAGAAGAATTAACGTAGGGATTATAAGCATGAAACTCGTAGCCACTAATTCGATTATCAATAATAGGAGAATCATGAATATTAAGCGGGTCGCTCATATTATTTAGATATTACCGTAAAGCCTAGCGATTCTAAAAATTTCTTATTCGCCGAACTTACCCTCTTTATTTTCGACGTTGACGGCAATGTAAGACTCTTTCGCGAATGAGATGGGTTTCGGTGGAAGTGTATCGCTCTACTGACACGTTTCTTAATCGGTGCTCTTAATTTACATACTTTCTCCACGCTATTAGCCCTCCTATCATTGTTATTGTTATAAATTATCATTTTTTCTAATATGTAATCTTATTGTCACTTCTTCGTCTCCGAAATCAACTAAATCTCCGCTTTGATCTACTACTCGTAAATTTATATGGTCTATAACTCTTACGATGATTGGAAGATAAATGACGTTTGACGGCGTTTCCGATATTTTATATCCTGGCTCAACGTTTGGGAAAAATTCATGAATCGTGTGCACAATTTTCCCGTTACTGTATGCACCGGCAGTAATACTACACTCAATACGAATTATATTCACTTTAATAATTTTTACTGTAATATCCGATTCATACCATTTTTCAGGTTCAAGTATTCTCTTGTTTGATTTCACTTTTTAACGTACTATTATTTGCACGTAATATGAAGATATTATCTGGATCCTCGCTTACCTCTTTACGAATATTGTCTTGAATATATGTATTAATACTTGATAGCTCGTAGGAACCTTTTGGTATAACGATTTCCTTATTACCGTCGTAATAAAATTTATTATTTGATTCATCGATATTAGGAATAGCGTGAAATGTTTGAAAATCTACTAAACCTAATTCATATTTTCCATTACTCAAACCTAACGGCGGGAAAAAATCGGCTATCAAGTCTGAAGACGTGCCACTTAAAGTTACGGTAAACGACATTTTTAGATGTTACGTTTAAGAAATTCAAAGCATAACTGACCACAATTAGTCATGTCGTATGATTGATAAGTGCTGTAATTATAAGAAACTGCTGCTAGGTTTTTTTTATTAAAATAATTTATTAGTTCTAACGGTGGTCTTAAATTACCGAACGAATCAAAATATTTAACATTGTTTCCTTTTTTAATATATGCCACCCAGTGTGTTCCTTTTCCTTCATTATTATCCAAATTTACTATTCCACATTCGTTTCTTCTTATCGTTATAGGTAGTTTATTTCGCATAAAAACCCCTCTAAAATATGGAATATTTTTGCATGCTTTTTCTAATTGTATATTAGTGGTTACTCCAGTTGCGACTAATGTATTCGAATTATTATTTTTTTTTTCCGCCCTTTCTTCGTTTTCTAATACCGCGACCGCTTATACGTTTATACGGAGATAAATAGAGTCCGCGACCCTCTAAAGTTGCATTGTGTCTTTTCAATTCTTCTAACTGCTTTTGCTGAGCTTTAGGCAATAGCGGTATAAATCCGCCTCGTTTAGCAATACGTATCTTTCTTTTCCAATTTTTCTTTTTATTCATGCCCATACCCATTTTTCTTTTTGCATTCATAAGACCCCAAGTAACGGTAGCGGCAATACGATGGCCAAGTTTAGTATCTTGCGCTGTAGCAATTTGTTTAACAGCCGCTGCTAAAGATTTATCTGCCTTATGTCGCTCCTCGATATCTTTACTGTTAGAATAGGCGATGTCGTGTACGCGGCAAGCTGAATCTAATTGGTTTATACCTTTGTGTCCTAATGATAATCTTTTGTTTAAATGCGTACTAGGTCCGCAAAACTGATACCCCGGAATATGTAATTCGAAAGGAAGTGCATTGATTGCAGAGTTTAATATACCACTCCCCTTAGTACGACTGCTATTCACTCTCTTTTTTCTATTCGCATATACTATCATTACACTTACACTTCACCATCTTCTGAGATAATAAAGCTAATAAATGATTACTCGCCTATTTATATGCTTTTGCTGTAAGCGAATATTCGTAGTCATTCTTTTAGTCTCTACGGGTAATATTATCATGCGTTTCGTTAAGCAGCCGTTGTCAATTTGTAATAATTTTGTGTGTGAAAAAATGTTACTTGAAGAAAATCGTAATGATAATTATCGATGTCATAGTAAGATACTCCCCAATACTATTCGCTGTATAATATGCGGACCATCTAATTGTGGAAAAACCAATATAATAGTTAATTTAATTGAAAGCCCTAATGGAGTGCGCTTTCAAAATATTTATGTGTATTCGAAATCACTGCAACAAGTAAAATATCGTTATCTCGAAAGAATTATATCAGCAGTACCAGACATCGGCTCTTATACATTTTCAAATAATAGCGAGATTATTCCGATTTCTGAAGCTTTGCCTAATTCTATCTTTATATTCGACGATGTAGCCTGCGATAAACAGCAAACTATAAGGGAGTATTTTTCAATGGGCAGACATTCTAATATCGATAGTTTTTATTTATGTCAAACTTATGCAAAAATACCTAAGCATCTTATAAGAGATAATACGAATTTATTAGTAATTTTTCAGCAAGATAATACAAATTTACACCATATTTATAATGAACATATTAATACGGATATGAGCTATGAAGATTTTCTAGCATTATGTAGAAATTGCTTGGAGAAAAAGTATGGATTTTTAGTAATTGATAAGGATAGTAATATTCAAAATGGAAGGTATCGAAAAGAATTTGACCAGTTTGCTATTATATAAATCAGTATACTGCTAATATTCAGTCATTATACATCCACGGAAGGAGTGAGAAGTGAGATGGGTGGTGGTACGCGAGAAAATAAGAAACGCCGACAAATTTTAAAACATATCGCGAAAACAAGTGATATAATTCGAAAAAAATATAAAGATTTGAAACTTGGTAAAATAGAGTCTGAGGAATATTTAAAAGAAACATATAAACCGACAACTAAACCTCTACAAAAATTACTAGAGAAAAATATAATTACGAATAACAATAATGAAAATGAAAAGAAAAAATTTGAAATTGAAAAAGATATTGAAAGTGTTATTGAAGATATTGAAGATAATGAAGATGATGTTTTTGAAGATGAAGATAGTGGAGGAGTTGAAGACTTGAGTAAGAAAAAAACAAAGGAAATGGTTAATCCGTCATTGAGTGAATCGCATTATAGTTATTCGCCGTCTAGTGCCGTTATTAGGAGTACTAAAACTAAAAATGATAATATAAAATTTAAGGCAACGCCACAAATAGGTAGGAGAAGGACATTTGCCGAAGCGTCAACTCCTATATCTCCTATACCATTATCGATGATAGAAAGGCCAAATGTTGAAGAACCTTCACCGTTAGAAAGATCACATGCGGAATCCTCTATTAGCGAAATATTACAAAATCCGCCTGAAGATGTTAGAAATTTAATGCAGGAGAACTTAGGCCCATTATCACGAAAATATATTAGCTTATTTTTCAGTACAGATTTTGACAAAGAAATTGATCATGTTTACGGCATATATTTTAAAGATGACAATTTAATGTTAGGTGACAGCATATTTGAGGTGGATGAAAATGATAATATTATTATTAAGAAAACTAGATACAGCGGAACCCCTGAAATTTTCGAATTAATTTTCAAGAAAATTCCCAATTCAAAATTATATAATAATACAGATTTAATTAAGTATAAAACTATTTTATTAAAAACAAATGCCTTCCGTAGAGATTACCAATCATCACAACAGATTATGGGCAGTAAAGGATTTAAATATAAAAAAATAATTGCCCCATTACTAGCACCACATTTAGCTATAGCTGCAGCTGCGGAAAGAGCTAAAACAAAATCTAATAAATTTAAAGTTGGAGCAGGAAATAAATTTGCAATGAAAAAATATATACCGAATAATATGTAAGTTACGAATGAACCGGTGAATTATGTTCACTGGGACAATCCTAATGAGCTTATTGACCGTTTACGGCTTTTAATATCGTCAAAAAAAGTTGGACATACAGGACATGATAATGAAATTATGTCAATAGTGGAGGAACTTCGCGAAGCCAATATTATTATATAATATTTGTGTATGTCTAAATTATATTTAGTCTTATAATGTTCATTAACAAGTTTGGTGGTAAGGGCATAGAAGATGCTAATGATCGGTTACAAAATTCTAATATGAAAAGGAAAGGTATTTTTCTTCATTTCAACGTTAATGAGGGCGGCTATGATGCAAAAAATAGAAAAATTATACGATTAGCAAATCCTGGAAACTCTACAGACGCTGCGAACAAATACTATGTAGATAAACGTATATTAAGTAACGAAAGGCCCCTCCCAGGCAGTCTCAACGAAAAAATTGAAAAGTGCGCATCGCAAAGCGAAGCTAATTACGATAAATTAAAGAGAATAAATGCCGTATTAAATCTTTATGGTGCAAATTTCAATAAACTTGACGAAGTGACTTCTACGTTAACAGAAAAAATTATAAAGTTAGAAGTAAATGGAAAAGAAAATAATGAATTGCTGCAAAATGTTATAGAAGATTTCCTCGCGCAACAGCAAAAAATAGAGTCTGATGAAAAAAGCCTTAATGAAAATTTGAATACAATTTCTAAAAATATTTAAGAAATTAATTATAATATTACTTCAGCAAAAAATAGTATTAGTCATTGTTACGTCCTACGTCCTCCACCCGCTTTTTTAACGACTATATTCTCGCAACGAGCTCATCGCACCGCGTATCTAATTAACTAGATGTAAGTCGTACAGAAACTGAAACGCGAGCCGCGGCACCGTGCCACCGAAATTCCTTCACGTAACGCTGACTCCCATCCGGGACGTAATCCGCGCCACGCGAAGGAATTACATAACGACCGCGCACAATAGTAATGTAAGTAGAAATGTAAGAATGCTGACACCGAGTCAGCATAGGCTAACCCCAACGGTCGACTAGCGATCCGCGGGAATACATAATTCCGAGAACGCAAACTCCCAAAACGGAAGCTAGGGTGCCAGTTCCGCGAAGGACCTGGCGACCCTCAGCAAAATCCACCGCTTAAATAGAGCCACAAAAGCGAGCGATCAGTTCAATTACAATCCTCCGTTCTACAGTCAACATCACGTTCGAGTCGGGCATTAATTCGCGTCCATTTACTTTCGTCAAAGACATTCATCTAAACTATTAGGCTCACTACAGTTAAGCGTTAGTCTAGCAATACGGTTGTGAACCTGAAGCAAGTGTATCTATAGAAATGCAACTCCACTTCGATCAAGGTAATCGTCGCAACTATTAATCATCTGCTCCCACAACTACCTCCTTAGAAACATCCGACCTTCCTCTGAGACCTCCTAACCAAACAACCAGCGCGACTACACCAAATCTCCGCGATAACTCAGTCAGCTATCAGTACACTCTTTACTCGGCAGCTTCGGCTACACTCCCAGTCCTTCTCAGAGATCCCCGCGATCTGCGAGCCACCAGCGAGAGTTGATGCCCCCGGGCTCCCTTGCGGCAGCTCCCGCACCGCACCAGACGTGAGCGCTCTGATAGGGGCAACTAGCAGCGAGGTAATCGGGTAGCTTCTGGCTTCCCGCGCCCCGCGCTTACTGCCCCGGTCGACCGCCCTCTCGGTTATGGGAAAACCTCTGGGTAAGTGAATTGGAACCAGCCGAAACCTCCGTAGTTTCGCCGTTTACGAACCACCACTAAAGAAACAACCGCCGCGTAGGTCCCCGCCGGAAGTTTCGCCGGAACTCTCGCCGGAAGAGCCCCCGTGCCGGACGACGAATCCAGGCCCGAAGGGAACAAGCCAGACTCCGGGAGTATCTGGCAACCCCGCCTGAAACCGAGGTCTCAGTTCCCCTGACCAACCCCTCTCCCTCCTACGGCCCCAGCGCGGCCCGTGTTTCCTCCCCCGATCCCCACAATTCCCCTATTCACTCCCCCGAACCAAATCCTCCCCCTGAACCTGCCCCTACGGAATCCTTCGCCGACCCCTACATATTCGACGGCGAACTTGGCAGGCACTACCTGTACCCATCCGCCGCATATCTGCGAGACCTAGTTGAGGGAGTCCCGTCCACGGTTACGGTGACGGAACTCTACGAGGACTCGGATATCGAGATACTAAACTAAGTGTAACGGCGACTCCACAATAAAGCCCGACTAAAGACTCTCAAACGTTGACGTGTTTCCCATTCCTTCCACCCGCGTACTTATAAACATTAAGGTAACCAGTAGGCCGGTTGAACCCGCGCCGAAGCTACAAACAGTAGAGCCGTAACCATTCGGACCCATTCTTCTTATATCACGCGATACGTCAGTGCGCCGCTCCACTGACCAATACAAACAAATAGAGCCGTAACCATTCGGACGCATTTCTCTTATACCACGCGATACGTCGGCACGCCGCTCCGCTGACGGATAAGCCCCCTCTTACGGTGCGATACCCCTTTTCCGTCTGTCCTCGATCCCTGGTATACCCGGTGAACGCAGGGTGCCGAAAACGAGGACGTAACAATATAAATTTAAAATAAATTTATTTTTAATTGTGTACTTATAATTACAAATTGATAATAAAATATAAAAATTCATTATATTCACATCAATGTACATTATTATTTAAGAAGATTTATTAGCTACGTTATGGCAGTACCAATTTTTAAAAACTTGTACTTCAAGAAGAGGACAATGTGGAATTTTATTATTCCAATTTCTCTCTTTGGCATGCATTTTACACGATATAGTGTTGATGTTCACTTCGTTATACAGTTGATTAGAAACGAGTACATCAAATTTAGGACATGCCAGTTCCTCTAAATGTATATTTCGAATTCCGAGTTCGTTCAATAATTTCTTTTCATAAGTTCCACCTTTATATGCGACAATTGGACTGTCATATTTTGAGATAAACTCTTGGACTATATAGGGCAAGTCCTCTTGTTCATAATGTTCAAATCCATAATCTTTGAACAAAATTCCGTGAACATTATTGTACACATAACACGCGCTTCGCTGATCTTGTGCACTTAAATCGCTAAAGTTTTTATTAAAAAATAAGTATTCGCGTAGTATATTTTCGTTTATAGATATGATCGCAATTTCTTTGCATAAAAATGTATATCGATTAATGGTAAATCCATCCATAGCGATGAAATGCGTTATTTTTTCATAATCGGCTGTGGCCTGAAAATAATATTAATTTAAGCAAATTAGAGTATTGAAAATAAAAATTTGTTTTACTTATATTCGAACTACATACCATAATTATATTTTTAAATTTTCACTTCACTTACAAAACTGTAACTTTTCAATTTTAATGCAAATGTTGCACAAACTTTAGTAGAAGTTTCTTTCAAAAAGATTCGTCTCGTACTGAAGCTCCTATTTGCGCTGCTGTAGGTATTAAATGTGTGGAAAATCAGAAATTGAGCGTGGGCATAATCGTTGAAGGGAGTAGGGGAATGAAGAAAAGTGACGTATGCTGGAAGTTTGGGTGGAAGAGTATGGGGTGCATAAAGGGAGTAGGGGAATGAAGAAAAGTGACGTATGCTGGAAGTTTGGGTGGAAGAGTATGGGGTGCATAAATAGCGCTACTTCGCGATACGCGCAGTTTAGTCGTCGAATAGCGCAAGTGCGTTAACAGTTCAGTAGATATTTGCAGTGAACATGTGCGAAAATATGTTCAGTTTGCTGAATAGCGTCGGTATTAAAAGCAAGTTGCCAGTGAACCCGGTAGCAGGTTTGGAAATTAATAAATCATATTTAATAAGCGGAATGAGAAAAATGAAGACCCGCTTTGGAGATAGAGTTATGCTTGATTTAAATGATACATTCTCTATTTTTCTGCCATTACGTATAAGTAATATTTTATTAGAAAAAAGCAAGCCTTACCAAGTTATAGAGAATTGTCTTACAAGCGGTAAACCGGTTCATGTAATATACCTTGGTGGAAAATATAATGAAATGAAATTCTCTACTGATGATAATGATGATGATGATGATGATGATGATGTAAAAGAAGAAGAACATGTAGAGAGTGAGAAGGAAAATATGAAAAATGAGAGCGACAAAGATTTGTCAAAACGTAAGCGCAAAAATGGAAACGAGATGTCAAAAGATGAAAAGAATAAAAAAAAAGCAGCATCATAATCAAAAACAGGTTTGTAGACATACATCAAGTATGTATATAATTATAAATGATTTTAGTAATAAAACTATATAAAATAATAATTTCATTACAGATAAAACAAACTGTTTCATTCAACAACTTCTACTACTTATATATAATCGACGATACGTATCCTGAAGAATATCGATGTGCGCGTAAAGGATTCTGGCACATCGACTCCGCATATTTTAAAGCACGGGTTAAAAAAATGGATGATTTGCTTCGAGATATTATGAATTTGAAATTTACACAATATATAAATAATGAAAATAATGTTTAAAATTTCTAATGTATTTAGCCATCTATATAAAATTAATAAAAAATGAGTTCATTCTAAACTAGTACATATTTTTCTTTCACATCAGTCTTTCCTCCTACCGTGACACGTGAGCACCTCAATTCTAATCATGACGAAATTAATTATATTTATAATTCACACTGCGATACTTCTTCAACTTTTTCCTTCTCTCTTATCTATGAAGACCAATTTGCGAGTGCCTTCCACGTATCCGATGAATAAACGTTCAACAATTAATTATCTTCAATATTACGGCTATATGAACACTAACGATTAAAAATCGCAAACTATTGATAATGATAAATTGGTAGATGCAATACGAATTTTTCAACAATATTGGAATCTTAAAGTCGATGGGACTCTAAATGCTGAAACGAAAAAGTTGATGGAGGCAAAACGTTGCGGAGTAAGTGATCATGTCAGCGATTACACACTTCATTCTTATAAATGGAACAAAAAAACAATGCGTTGGTATTTCCATGTCGGAACAACAGATCAAATTAACATTGCAAAAAAAGCATTTTCTGTGTGGCAAAAGCCATCTCGGTTAACCTTTATTCAAGTACATAGTAAAACTGAAGCGGATATAATTATATCGTTTGAAAATACAATGCATTACAGTGTTAATTCACCGCAACAAGTTTGTTCACCGCCATTCTCTAATCAAACATTAGCACATGCAGATATGCCGAATGAAAGTAATAATGTCAGAGAAATTCATATATCTAAATCGTGGAAATGGATGATAGGCGAGGGGCCGATAAACGATGAGTCATTCAGTTTATACGAAACATTAATACACGAAATTGGTCACAGTCTAGGTATACTACATTCGTCAAATATGAATTCAATAATGTCGCCGTTTTATCATTATGAAAATCATACAGATCATATTAAACTTGAGGAAGATGATATATTAGCTATACGAAATTTATATAATGTTAATGCTGAGAATGAGTCTGAGGACGAATTCGGCGAAGATGCAAATGGTGATGCTTCTCCTGATACGTCACCGGATGCACCAATATTAGTTTCACCAAAATTAGCCGATTTATGTTCAGCTCCGGTAGATGATTTAAAATTTTTCATTTTTAAAGCACGATTGTATATATTCTATAAAATTTGGGTATGGCCATTTAATTTAAACGTTAAATATCGAAAGTATGAGGAGCCACAGTTAATAAGATCGTGGTTAAAATTTTTGCCATTTAATTTTTCAGGAATTAATGCAATATATGAAAGAGTAAATGGAGAAGTTGCATTATTTTCTGATAATAATATTTATATATTCAATCCTGATACTTTCCAATTCAAAACTGGCTATCCCATGACATATCAAAAACTATTTGGCAAAGACTTTCAGTATAATGGAGTGCAATCTGCTGTTTTAACAAATACCGGTAGAACATATATTTTTTATAAAGGAGTATATGTAATTGAAATTGACAAGTGTAGATATGTGCCTAGAAAGTATACTTTAATTAACGATTTATTTAAGGGAATTGGCCTATCCATATCTCCACAAAATCCATTTTCAGTATTTAAATATATAAATGGTAAACTTTATATATTACAAAACGGTAATTTTTATGAATATGACGAATTTAATTTCAATGTTGTAAGATCAGGCCCGTTCGATCTCTCCATTTTCAGTATTCAATGTATTAGTGATAGTAACATTATAGCCAATTTGAGAGATATGGTAGAAAAATTAGTTCAATTTTATGGTGAATACAATAAAAATGTAAATTCAAGATTATCTTATAACGCAAATAAACGTGATATAAACGAATTTAACACACAAGCAGAAATAAGAAATCATATGATTTCATATCTATGATAAAAGCGGTGGTAAATCAGAGAGAGGGGATAGTCGTAGCAGGACAAATATATGCAGGAAATTGTGCGTCCGTTGTATTTCAAACCGCGCGACCATAAGCGGAGGCGGAGGAGGCTAACGAAGTGAAGTGCAGTGAAAGTTACAAAACGGTAGTGTGATTAAAGAGGTGTAACATGAAATCTATTAATAGATTATCGGCGAAAATAGAAAAAAAATTATTAAATCAAATGCCGTTTTTGAAGAAAGAAGAGGATTTTAAAGAGTGGAAAAAGCAATATACTATATATGTAAAAAAAACGAAAATACTCCTAAATAATGAAAATATGAAAAAAGAATATAAAGTGAAACTGATGGAACAATTAAAGCGGCTGAGGAATTTAAAGTATTTCGTAAACGAACGATTACGAAGAAAAAAAGAAAATGCAGCGAATAAAAAACAACTGATACAAAAAGAAGAAAATTGATTAAACCGAGCGTATTTAATTGAATCGGAAGCAGATAAAACCCAATGGATAGAAGATTGTGAACAGCATTTAAAATATTTGCATTCATATTTAATTAATAAAAAAGAAAAAATGAGTGTCGGTAGGAAACAACATTTACTTGCGCAAATAGCTAAACTAACTTGTACGCGTGAACAATTAAGTTTTAATTTCAATCTACACTCTGGATCTGGATTAAATGAAGAAAAACAGAAGGATAAGAATGTTACACTGAAATGGAAAGAAATTGAAAGCGGGCATGCCTTCCAAAGTCGTATAATCACTGGAATTATTATAAATTTACATCATATTGATCCTTCTATATTTTTAAACGATGCTAAAGATATAGTGATAGAAAAAGTACTATCGTATGTTAAACAGCACAAATGTGTTAAAGTAAACACAATCTTCAATGGTGAATTTACGTTAAAAGACAGTTTGACCGACGAAACTAAGAAGGAAATTAAAACCTTTGCAACAAAAAATGAGGTACTACTGAACGATGATGATTCCACCATAAAGCTTGATAATTGGTATACAAACAATGTGCGTGGGCAGATTCTTACGTCGCTAGAGGAATTTCAAGAACGTGACAGTGGATGGGCATTGAGCAAAATTATCAGTTTGATTATAAATATCAATAAATGTTATTTATTGAGCGCCGGTAAAGGAAACTGTAGACTTCCATTAGCTATACGAAATAGAAAAGCAACTGTTTCTATTGATTTGGCCGATAATGAAAATGATTGCTTTGCTTGGGCAGTAACGTCAGCATTATACCCAGCATCGCATCATAGTAACCGTAAACAATCATATCCGTATTATAAAAATGTACTAAATTTAACGGGAATTACATTTCCCGTTACAACTAAACATATACCTACATTTGAAAAAAATAATAATTTGTCCATAAATTTATACCAATTAACGAATAAAGATAAATCTGAACATGAAAAATATGAAGTATTACCGTTACGATTAAGTGATAAAATATCTGAACATAAACATATAAACTTACTAATATATCAAAATGAGCAAGAAAAAGATAATATGTGCCATTATGTATGGATCAAAAATTTATCAAGGCTGATATCGTCGCAAATTCAACATCAGCATAAATCACACATTTGCGACAGGTAATTCATCACTTTTCTATTTACAGTTGTAATAATTTAATAGTTTAATAATATGATTCTTATAATTTACAGATGTCTAAATTTTTTCCATACAACAAGGAAACTTCAAGATCATTATGAAAGATGTGTGGATCAAAATGCGTGCAAAATTGAATTGGTCAATGAAGATCAGAAATGGATTAAGTTTAAAAATTATAGAAGAGGAATCCCGCTTCCATTTATAATATATGCTGATTTTGAATGCGCTCTAATTAGTAACGAAACACATAATTTAGAAAATCATAATACTTATGCATATCAAACTCATGTTCCACACAGTATTGGCTATTACATACACTGTAATTTTGATGAATCGATGTGCAAATACGTTTCACACCGTGCGAAGGATAAAGTGGTATCTTATTTTATATCAGATTTGGAAGGTATCATTTCATCAATTTTTGCTTTTATAAAAAATAATCATATCATAATGGCTCCTTTAACTTCTGAACAATTACTAGAATTTAATACTGCTACACATTGTTTTATCTGTAAAAGTGAATTTAAAGAAGCTGATATTAGAGGCGGTAATAAAGTACGTGATCATTGTCACTGGTCAGGTTACTACAGAGGGGCAGCACACGGAGCATGTAACCTAAATTATAAAACTACGTATACGCTACCCATAATATTTCATAACTTAAATAATTACGATGCACATTTTCTCATAGAAGAAATTGTTTCAATGAAATGTTTTAGCTCTCAATTTCATGTAATAGCCTCTACAATGGAAAAATATGTTTCATTCGCATGTCGGATGAAAAATAATATATTTTCTCTTGAAGTAAGATTTATCGATTCATTTAAATTTCTTAATAGCAGTTTAGAACAATTAGTATCAACACTAGATATAAATGATATGAGAATTTTACGCAAAAACTTTCCGTCGATCGATGAAAATTTGTTTAATTTACTGACGCGCAAAGGTGTTTTTCCTTATGAATATGTTGACAGCTATGAAAGACTAAATGATAATTGTCTACCTAATTACGACGAATTTCACAGCACATTGTACGTGCACAATATTGAAAGGAGCGAGTATAAAAATGCACAAAACGTATGGAATAAATTTAATATCTCATCACTAGGCGAATATAGCGATTTATATTTGAAAACAGATGTTCTACTATTAGCAGATATTTTTGAAAATTTTCGAAGCAAATGTATCGAATATTATGGTCTCGACCCTGCCTATTACTGTACCCTACCATCATATGCGTGGGACGTTATGCTAAAAATTACAAACATAACATTAGAATTATTAACAGATATCGATATGGTGTTATTTATTGAAAGCGGTATACGCGGAGGATTTTGTCAATGTTCGCATCGGTATGCAAAAGCTAATAATCCTTACATGGGCGCGACGTATGATTCTAATAAAGAATCTTCGTATTTAATGTATTACGATGTTAACAATTTATACGGTTTTGCCATGTGCGATTCGTTGCCGTACGGTAAATTTGAATGGATGGATAATGATATGATGAGTCAATTTAACATTAATTCGGCTAAAGCCGATTCTGAGATTGGATACATATTAGAGGTAGATTTAGACTATCCCGATGAAATACATGATTCGCATTCAGATTTGTCGTTCTGTCCCACTCGCGAAGTACCGCCAAACGCTAAATATGAAAAATTGTTAGCAACTTTAAAGTGTAAAACCAACTATGTTATTCATTATCGAACCCTACAGCAATGTCTGCAACATGGACTTAAATTAAAGAACATTCATCGTATCTTACAGTTCAATCAATCTTCATGGATGTGTAAATATATACAATTAAATGCAAAACTTCGAGCTCAATCCGAATCGGACTTTGAAAAAGATTTATTTAAGTTAATGAATAACGCAGTATTTGGAAAAACAATGGAAAATGTGCGTAATCGAGTTGATGTAAGATTATTAACATCGTGGGAAGGACGTGCCGGTATTAAGCCATTGATAGGAAGACCTAATTTTCATAGAAGAGTAATATTCAATGAAAATTTTGTCGGTGTGGAAATGAAAAAGATGAAAGTTAAAATAGATAAACCCATTTATATCGGCATGTCCATTCTAGATATTTCAAAAATATATCTCTATAAATTTCATTACGACTATATGAAGGTTCAATTTCAAGATATGTGTAAGGTATTATATACTGATACGGACAGTTTAATTTATAAATTACAATGTGATGACATATATAGCATTATGGGGCGAGATATAGCTTATTTCGATACTAGTAATTATCCAATTGACAACGTATACAATATACCTTTAGCAAATAAAAAAGTTCTAGGCCTAATGAAAGATGAAAATGGAGGAAAAATTATGTGTGAATTTGTAGGATTAACATCGAAAATGTATGCTATAAAAGTTATTGGCGAGCGCGACACGAAGAAGGCTAAATGGATCAAAAAAGATTTTATTAAGCGAGAAATTAAATTTGATGATTATATAAATTGCCTATTTAATGATGAAATTAAAATGGCTAGACAAAACCGTATTGCGTCGAAGCTGCATCAAATTCACACAATTTCCGAAGGAAAAGTTGCATTGCATCCGTACGATGATAAAAGATATATCACCGATGATTGTATACAAACACTTGCTTGGGGACACTGTTCGATTAAAAAATAAAAAATGCTTGCAATATTTGAATACATGTATTATTTATCAATAATCTGCACCCGTTTACAATTTATTATATACAGTGCGTATCTGAGAAATTCATTACATCTCACTGTTCTTAACAAAAATAGCTTAGCATTGAAAATAAGCGAGCATGGGTTAAAATTGTGATTCAGTTTTTGCTGAAAAATGCCGTATTCAAATAGTCTTCCATCCGCCAAGCTATCCAAGGGTAATGATGCTTTAACGATTCTTTAAAACACAGCAAGTCTGTCAGTCCTAGTCTAAAAATTTAAAAAATGTATAACATTCACGATTACACTCGTTTTACCAGTTTTCTACAACTTACCGTGACATCTCATGGATCAGACGAGATACCCGCACCTCTTTATTTTCCGTATCCAAAATGTACTGTATTGCACCAGCGCGCAACACCTTGTCTCGTCTTAACTTTTGTATAACGGCATTACGTACATCAACATCGCGTAATTGTTCGCGAAATACTTCATAAAATTGTTTCACATGTGCGCGCAGCTCACTTTGATTTTCTATCCATTGTATCATGCATACGGCAAGCCAGGGGTTATAAGATTTTATTATTTCTGTGAATTGAATGAAATACAATAGCGGCAATCTGCAAAGGTTAATATTCAAATTTAAATACTTTCAATTGTACTATCATTCTACATTGATTTATAAATTTGTTTGTATTACTTACCTTTCTAGCTTCGTAATCAAACAACGCACCTGTGCTGTTCGTTCCTTCAAAGTTAAAATATCGAAAATATCAGACTCGTTCAATAACCCTTCCTCTCCTAATTCGTCTAATATTCCACTTTCAGGATCAATTTGAGCAACCAGTTTGTCATAAAAAAATCTGTACAATTGTCGAATATGTCCATCAGCCGCCATCGTTACAACACTTTCAGGAATTCGCTTTCAGAAAAAGTCGCGAACACTTCTCTGCTTCCTAGTCTGCTGATGCTACGAAGAGTATTAACCGATGTGCTACGTTTAACGTGCGAATATTAGCTAGCGCCTAGCGCCCTTTCCCGGGACCATCCCCCCTCCCTCCCACCCCCGACCTGCAACGCGTCCGCTGCTCCAAGATGACGCCGGACCCCCTCCTCATTGCCCGTACACCTTGCTCCCACCCAACCTCCTCCTCCGTAGTACAATCGTCCTCCGCTCTCGATATCGTTGTTGCCCACACACGCTCGAGTACCGCGTAATCGCTTATCGTATCATTCCTCTGCAACCTTCTCCTACCGGTCTATTTCCAACCCCCCGCATGGCATTTCGTAGTACAACGCCTACTACTACCTCTGTCTACATTTCGTAGTACAACGCCGCGTGTCGATGGCGCTTATCGTCCTCCGCTCTCGATATCGTTGCCCACACGCTCGCTCGAGTATCGTGTAATCGCTTATCGTTCGTTTCGTATTGTTCCTGTCCAACCCCTTCTCCTCCTACTCTCTAACTTCCGTGTAAACCACAAACTTTCGACCTAACAGAAAAAATAAGGCAAGGCCCCCCGATATCAGCAGCGGCCGACTCGATATCGCCCAACCGCCGACTTTTAACCTTGACCGCTACCGCTGTGGAATCGAACGGCTCGCTTTCTTCACCTTCCAACGTTCCTCCGATTTTAACCGCCGACCGCGCAAACTTCTACCTGATTAAGACACGCAAACACGCAAGACCGAATGACTGCGGTCCAGCAGAATCGACTACACTGGTCCAGAATCGGCTACTGGTCCAGAATTACTGGTCCAGAATCGGCTTACTCTCGCCTCGGGTCCAGAAGCGGCTTACTCTTACAACTGCCGCGATATCGGGTCGCTCAATTTGCAATCAGCTGATAAGAAATGCGCCATGTTTCCGCGTCGTGCTGTCAAATTATCGCGGGAATAACGTACAGGTTTCGGCTGAAATTCTTGCACATGAGGCTGGAGTTCCGGTGAAAAAGGGATATAGGTGCCCATCGGCACGTCTTCGGTGACAGGGATTCCGACTGTCGGTATCGAAGGGGGTCTATCATTATGTAGATGTTCCGGTAATATTACGCATGGTCTCGCGGGTACAGTTAGGGGCATCGGTGTCGATAGCGCGACCGGTCTCGACGTTGGTGAAGGTGTAGGTAAATGCGAGCAATCCGCAGGTCCGGCGAGTAATGCGCTGCCCCCCCCCCCCCAGACACCACTGTTTCAGAGACCAACGTTAAAGGGCCTCCTGGTGGGCGCGCCGCGTCACCTTCGGTACAGGCGCGACGGCTAGGGCCTCCCGTAGCGACATTTTCGCTGACCGCCCCGTCTGTCTCCAGATCAGCTGTTATTCCCGTCTGTTCTCCGTCTCGTATGTCGTCGGATGTGTTCGGGTCAGTTTCGGTAATTACGTTTTCCGTCGGTTCTCGCGTATTTTCCGTGCTCGTTTGTTGTTCACCTCTAGTAATTGAGTCGCCAAGTTCTTCGAAAGATCTCGATAATACGTCCCAAGTGAGTAGGTCCTCAGATTGCTCGTCATCGCTAGTGCAGCGCGGTCGGGTAGGAAGTTCCGTAGCGACATTTTCGCTGTCCGACGGCCCTGCAGTACCGCGCTCACTATCACGCGACTCCGCGTCATGGGATCGTGTTTTAGGCGGCGATTTCGACTTGCGCGGTGGTCGTGGCTTTACACTGAGCATCACGCATCTGCTCTCTACGAATATTGGCGTGTCTGAGGAGTCGGATGACGATTCGCTATTATCTCTTACTGTCGTCGGTATGTCGGGTTCTGGCAGGTACGGTATTCGCCTGCGCGTTCTCGTCGCTACCGCGTTTGTATCTAATGGCTCCGGTGCTCGTGGGTTTTTTCGGGGCGCGCTCGGTCCGGCTTCGGAGGCTTCCCGGTTTACTGGCAATACTTTTGACGAAACCCGGTTGCGTTCCTCGTTGTCGGATTCCGACGTGACGGTGTCAGTCTTTACCGGATTCCGCGATAATGCATCCGCGTTAGTGTTGAGTCGGCCGGGTTTATGTACAAATTCATATTCGTAGTCCCGTAATTTAAGTCGACAACGCACCAAGCGTTGTCCCGGATCTTTAACTGAGTCTATCCATCTCAACGGCTCGTGATCGCTAACTAGCGTAAACTTTCTCCCGTATAGATAGGTTCTAAAATGCAGGACTGCATATAACACAGCTAGGCATTCCTTTTCCGTGATGGAATAATTTCGCTCCGGCTTAGTTAGATTACGCGATGAGTATGCTACTGGCAAATCGTGGCCGTTCGCATTCTGGCTTAATACCGCGCCTATCGCGACGTCCGAGGCGTCCGTTGTCAAAGTAAAATGTTCGTTAAAATTAGGGTACTGTAGAATAGGGCTTCGGCACAACGCTCTCCGTAAGGTTTTAAAGCTAGTTGTATGTTCCTGTTTCCAGTCGAATTTTACGTTCTTTTTCAATAATTCCGTTAATGGTTTCGCGATCACGGCGAAGTTTTCTATAAAACGTCGGTAATAGCCCACCAGCCCAAGGAATTCTCGGACATTCCGTTGACTCTGCGGGTACGGGAATTTCTTTACCGCGCTAATTTTCCCAGGGTCTGGACGGACTCCGTCTCGACCGATTATATGTCCTAGATACGCTACCTCGGTTCTTAAGAAGTCGCACTTGTCAGGTTGCGGAGTTAGCTTTGCATCGCGTATTCTATTGAATAGTCTCTGCACCTTCCTTCCGTGCTCCTTCAAGGACTTAGCGTAAACTACGATGTCGTCTAGATATACAAAAACTTCTACGCCTTGCAACCCGCGTAATACTTGGTCCATTAATCGCTGGAACGTAGCTGGAGCGTTTTTAAGCCCTTCGGGCATGCCAATGTACTCGTAATGGCCATTTGGTGTAGTGAAGGCAGTTTTAGCTCGGTCTTTAGGGTCCATTTCTATTTGTTGAAAGCCGCTCCCGAGGTCAAAGATCGAAAAATACCGCGCCTCGCCTAGGTGATCCATAATATCTGTAATATTGGGCAAGGGGTACGCGTCTCCAATCGTTTTTTCATTTAATTTACGGAAGTCAATGACCATTCGCCAACGCTTGTTTCCTTGAGAATCCGGCTTTTTCGGAACTATCCATAGCGGTGAATTATATGGCGAATTTGAGGGTGCGATAATGTTGCACTCTAATTTATTAGAGACTTGTCTCGCGATTTCGGCTTGATGAACAGGTGGAAATCTATACTGCCGCGTGTTAATAGGTAAATCGTCTGTGGTAGGGATTGTATGCCTAATACAGGGTGTCGACTGCAGCTTATCGCCCTGTAGATGAAAGCTCTCTGGATATTCTTCTACTAAATCTATTACGTGATTCCTTTCCTCGTCGTTAAGGTGGTTTAAACGCAAACGGGAGACTATTCCACCTACTCGGTCGTTAACTATCGGCGCGTGTGCTGTTTCTGACTCGGAATTGAAGTATTCCTGCTCTTCAGGGAAATTGTGGTATTCAAACGGTACTATATTTTGCGGTGGTATCGTTATTTCTACGTCATTTTCCAAGGTATTAATCGCAAGTACATGGCACGCGCCTCGACAAACTGAGACAGCGGCTTCCCCGATGAATTTTCCGTCCGTCGTGTTTAATTTCGGCAAATAACCCTCGGTCAGTTCTCTCCCTTCCTTTACATCTATTCTGATTGCTTGACGCGTTCTAGCTCGTAGGTTGTGAACGCGCGTAATGGGCAAAGGTAATTTTTCGTTATGTCGTTCGGCCTCTCCTATGAACCGCATCGGGCGTATAGGATCACTTTGTGTGACTAAAGTATTGTGCGCGAATGATATCTCTGCCTGTTCCTGCCTCAGGTATTGTTTTCCAAAAATTCCGTCGCTCCTGATGGGAAACGAGGATTGTACCACGTGGAATTTAACCGGTTGTCCGAGTAGGTGCACGATCGTGGTGCCCAATGTTTCTATTTGTTCCGTGGTAATACCCGTAACGACTATAGATTCGTGTAACGCAACAGATATACCTTCTCGCAATATTTTTAGTTTGATTACGTTGATATCAGCGCCCGTGTCAATCAAAAACGAAGCCGAATCATGGCGCAGTTCTTTAGCACACATTCGCACCTGCGGCGAATCTCGATTAGTTTCTACGCGGCGAACTACTAGTTTCTCTCTAGAAATCTGACTGTCCTGTTGTCGTGATAGCGCGAATCAATGAGACGACATAAAATAAAATATAATAATGAATACTTTATTAAGAATGAATATAGTTACTGGCAGAGATTCGGTGTTAAAATGTAGACTAAGACTAAACTCGCAGCGTAGAACAGGCTTCTTATATCTACGGTTTGTGAGAAGAGGGGGTTGCGTCGGTAGCCCAGAGAAGGGCGAAAACTTCCTCCACGAAATCTCTCTTCTTGGTAAGGGCGTCTCTAGGAATTTAGGCTATCTGGACATCTGTGTACACTCAGATGTCGCCTCAGCTGCAAGTACTTCGCTATCTGTCAGTTTCTGGATACGCGGACGTCGTAAAGTATCCCTCGGTACGATATGGGTGGTCAAAAAGGGAAAGCGGCGAAGGGCTCGGTACCTGGGCCCGCTTACACCTCCCCGGGTAGTTTAAGATTTTAGTTGGGGTACTGATCTAAACTAAAATCCATAAGCAGCATTCGTCGGTCTCGTTCTAGGTCGTTGAGCGATGAAGCGTACCTCGTTAGGTTCGTTGATTGAAAATGTTGCTTGCGTTGCAGCTGGTGCAATGTGCTGCGTGGGTGCTTTGTTGCCAAAGCTACAATTGTTATATGTACACGATACACAGTACGATCGGATGGTTCTTATAATTAGCTTAAATAGTCCTATTTTACCTAGGAAAACGATTGTCAAACCAGCAATTGCTACGTATCCTGCATATTCCAGATATTTGTAAAATCGTTCCTTCCACGTGATAACCCGTTTCTCAGATGCTAAGGTCTCAATCTGGTCGTCTATTTCCTCTAAGGTTCTACCCAAATTTTTCAAATTGTCAGGATTGATACTAACTTCGTGAATGAGTTCAAAAGGTAAGTCTTGGGATCTGAGTTTCCCGAAAGTCACGTTAAAATCCTCTTCCTTGCTCGTCAAAAGAACATTTAAGTCTAAAGTTCTGGTTACGTGTGTAGCTGGTTTGAGGAAGACCTTATTAGTTGTACCGGTACAGTCTTTATCTAAGTGCAGTATGAAGCTACCTAATAATTCTATACTACGTGGCTTATTGTCGCAACATAAGATATACAAGGTTTCCTGGTTTGGAGCGGCTCCTATCCAGTCGGAATTTGTATCTAATTGAATCCACAGTGTGTTCGCTAGCTGCATGTAATGCGTTCGGCATTTTCGTGTATCTCGGCGTGTTAAGATTTCTATTAAACAAGAGTCTCTGGTGTCCGTCGAATAGTCCGGATGGTTTCTTTTTACAATCTTATATTTATTTAACGTTTTGCTCTGTGCTAATTCTAAATAATCGAAAGGCGAGAATACCATTTTCGCGGTGTCCATCAGTATTAGCACAGACGAGGTATAGAATAGACTGGACAAACAATGCATATTTTTGTCACACGGCCGAGGGACCGCCGTATAGTTAGCAGACAACTATCACCGATTTCGCTTATTTTGGTCTCAATCGTTTACGAATAGTTTACGCAAGTTTACGCAATCGATTTCAGAGTTTACGAAATCGTAGTTTGCCCGTAATTAACAATTTTTAGGTGGGTGTATAGTTAGCAGACGACTATCACCCATTTCGCTTATTTCGGTCTCAATCGTTTACGAATAGTTTACGCAAGTTTACGCAATCGATTTCAGAGTTTACGAAATCGTAGTTTGCCCGTAATTAACAATTTCGAGAATGGGGTAATGTAGATCTTGCAAGCGCCTCCAGTGGCCGAAAGCACAAGCTGACCAGATGCAGAACCTGGCGAAATAACTTTTATGTATCTCGTGTGTAACGGTCTCAGTTGTTTACGAATAGTTTTCGCAAGCTGCTGTATCGATTTCGGAGTTTACGAAATCGTATTTTGCTCGTAATTAACAATTTCAGAATAGACTAACGTGGAGCTCGCAAGCGCAGCCGTTGGCCGAGGCGAGAATCGCTCTTCGGACATAGAGTAAGGAAATAATTTTGACGTATCTCATCTCTGACGGTCTCAATCATTTACGAATGGTTTTCGCAAGCCACTGTATCGATTTCGGAGTTTACGACATCGTAGTTTGCCTGTAATTAACAATTTCATAATCGGCTATCGTGCAGCGTTGATTTGCTCGCAAGCGCCGCCGTTGGCGAAAGGAGATGCAGAAAGTGGCGAAATAACTTTGACGTATCTCGTTGTTGGGGAAATGAGTGGGAAAACGAGTGGGAAGGAAAATTTAGGAGCGGAGAGGGGAAGGGTACGGAAATGAGTGGATCATCTGGTGGTGAGGTTAGAAAATTACACGTGTTCGCGTGTTGCGTTCGCTAGTGCCGATTTATTGTAGGTAAATCGGTGCAGCTCGTCAGTGTTATACAAAGTCTTTGTGTGTTGATTCGGACACAATTGCTATAATTAATGCCCCCCAGTGTCTTGTGTAATTGCGCGGTCGCGGATGCACGTGGTCAAAGTACGGCCACGTGCAGTGCCTGATTAGAACTTGGTGATGTACCTTAAATATTGACGTTACGGTTGTCGGCGTATCGCTTACTGTACACGGCAGCGTATCTCGTGTTGATCGGTCGGAAATGCAATAAAGATGAGAAGCTGGGATGCGGTGGAAACTGATAATACGGTGATCGAACTGGAAATCTGACTCGCGCTACAAGAGACGTGGTAGAAGTGATCACTTTTGGCGGGACGGCGCATGGCGTCGCCCGCGTTTCGCGCATTCCACGCATTTCCGCTTCTCACCTGTACGCGAACCGGCGCTCGCGAATCGAGCTCGGGAAGTGCTGCCGCCAGGTGGTCGTCGGCGACAGGAAGCGCTGTCGAGCGGGTTTCTCAAACACTCGTGTATAATGGTCTCAATCGTTTACGAATAGTTTTCGCAAGTTACTGTATCGATTTCGGAGTTTACGAAATCGTAATTTGCCTGTAATTAATAATTTCAGAATCGGCTATCGATCAGCGTTGATTGGCTCGCAAGCGCCGCCGTTGGCCGAGGCGAGAATCGCTCTTCGGACATAGAGTAACGAAATAATTTTGACACATCTCATCTCTAACGGTCTCAATCGTTTACGAATACTTTTCGCAAGCAGCTGTATCGATTTCGCAGTTTGCGAAATCGTAGTTTGGCCGTAATTAACAATTTCGGTTTCGGCTATCGTGCAGCTCGCAAACGCCGCCATTGGCCAAAGGGAGAAGCTGCATGATAGCCGATTCTGAGGCCCGTATTCAAATACTGCGCTTCGGCCTTGGCTTGAGTCGGGATTACGTAAACCTGGCTAAGATGCGTAATCCGGGTTCAGATTTTTCGTGTATTCACAAACGCGGTTTAGACGTCGCGTGGAAGGGAGATCCTGGCAGTCATTGGATAATGGGCGTGGCCAAGGCGTGCCATGCGGCCAGTGCCAGCATATCGAGCTCTAAACACCATGCGTGTTGCAGTGTACGTGCTCGCCTGTGTGCGATGCTAAGGCCCTGATTGGGGCTAAGCTGCGCGCATCGCACACCGACACGCACATACCTGCGACACGAATGGTGTTCAGAGTCGATATGCTGACACTGCATGCGGCTTGCTTCGCTTGCGGGAAACTTCGGAATTATCCGATTTAGGACCACGAATGAGAGAAGAGTGTTGTATTATCATCAGACATGAGCCACAGGAACTTACTTATATAATATTCCGCATGCTGCGTAACAGTCATGTATCAACACCATCGGCCAAATCATCCATGGGCCGCACGGAGCGCTGAGGTGTAATGCCACCAAAAAGGCGGAACATTCGAGATAGTTTTCACGGCCACCCAATTCCAATTTGAACAAGATGAGCGTTGAAATCGATGCCTTGCCGATTGATTAATTATACCAATTATCGCGAACAATCCGTCTCGGAACTGCAAGTTTCAAATTCTCCTCCTCAATATTTACTTTTTGCTGGTTGTCCATGGCTGAACATTACCTGAACACTACTGAACAGTCGTGTGGACGCTTTTGGTAGTTTTTACAGATTTTGCATTACAACTAATAGAAAGCAGCATTTATTCACTCGCTCATGTACCGTTCTTCTTGTCTGAATCTCGGCTACCCAGACAGCAAGGAATATTGTTGGAATGTTGTATAAATATTACTTTACAATGCGAAACCTTGCAGGTGACTTCGCCGGATTATTGCAAGAATGTTGCAGCGATATTACTATGTCCGCCTCTTCGCAACTTGTGGGAATATTGCATGAATATGACACGGAATATTGCCTCAAAGTTCCAAGAATATTTATTCAATATTACACTCTCCATATGATTCTGTTTAACATTGTAAATAATTCAAGCCAATTTATGTTATAGAATATATTATTTTGATTAATCCTCAATTACCAAGTTCTACTATAAATGTAATAATAAATAATAAATAACCTTAACTTATAAGTCTGTATTGTAATTACTATTATATTTTTGAGACTGCGACGTAACTATTGATCGAAAGGTCATTTTTGTTGTATGTTTTACACGAAAGATGTTATTAAAAAAAATTACCGATTTTTGTAAAAATGCAGAAGTTATAAGTTTTCTTTCATAAATTTGCAAATCCTCTACACTTTGTACTACTGCAACACCCTGAATGAGCTCATCATCGCGAACAATCTGTCTATTTCGAAACTGCAGTTCTCTATTCTGCTCCTCAATTTACTTCTTGCTGATTGTCCATGGGTGAACATTACCTTAACCAACCTTAACACTGCTGAACTGCTAAACAGTCGTGTAAACGTTTGGTTATATTTTTACAGATTTGGCGCGAAAAACGGCCGTAATCCCGGCTCAAGAGGCCTTTCCAAGGCGTCTCAGGCCAGGCTTACATTTCTCGACCCCCACTCCGACCGACCTCTACACTTTTATGCGAGAAGCCTGTGTACCCGTGTAACAACACGGTGGGCGGAGCTTAATCGGAGTGGGGGCACGCAAATGGCACCCTGGTTTGAGAATCTGATCCAAGCCAGGTTTCTGAACCTGGATTACGCGTCTGAGCCAGGTTTACGTAATCCCGACTCAAGCCGAGGCCTAAGCGCAGTATTTGAATACGGGCCTATGACTTCTGCCGTTCGCATACGCAGAGGGCGCTCCAACTTGCCTCGTTTTCTGCTCCGTCGGTATGTCTAGACGTGTGACACGAAGGTCCATAAGATGCGGTGTCTATTCTATACCTCGTCTGTGTCAGAACTCAGAACTGTTGAGAATGGTCGAGACAAACTGACGTTGTATAGGATAAAGTTGGATAGAGATTAACCCGGTTCACAGGTGGCTGGCGACGCAACTTTGTCGCGCCGACCGATTGCCGCCACGTGTTGCGGACATGGACATAGGAATAAGGGGACGGATCACTGATCTCTATACAATGGATGCGAGATCAGGATCTGGGGAATGAAGCCAATATGAACGGTGGAGTCGCAAGCGGTCTTGCAGGGTACTACGTATAGTGAAGGGCCTATTATTCGGCAAAGTGGGTACCTTATAGGGTGCCGCGCTCTGAAAATTGTTCTGCAACATTTTTTTTTCTTCGGTGCGCCCCCGTTTCCTTAAGAAATATTGCTATCTGTGGGGTTGAAACGTTTAATGCCGGCCCTTCACTCTGCTAAAGGTAAACATACCGACACCACAAACACTTCTTGGGAGACATCGAGTCATATACTTTAACATAAATATATTCATCCGTAAGTATGTGTTGTATTAGAAAGCATCCAAAATATTGTTCAAACGTGAAACGAAACGATCCTAATCCAATCAGCGATTGGCAAAGACCGGTGAGATTGGTTAATATTACAAAATTAAAATGCAGAAATGTGTCAAATCTTGGAGAGTTAAAATTTTACAATGTGAGAAATGTTGAAAATTATGTGAGCTTTGCATATTTCTGGCCATGGTTTCTTCAACGCACTGATTTGCATTCAGACACTGTGCAATGTGAAAAAATTGAATGAATCACATAGGAAAAATTGGCTAAATTTTCAAACATACCATCTCAATACTGCATCCTATATCAATTTACGTGAGTACTACCACAATAGGATACATCCGCTAGATCTACAACTAAAATGTAATAGACATATACATTAGTTCACTTTTGTATGTTATAGACTCCTGATGAGGAAACTAATTGTTTTGAAACATGTAAGGGTTGAAATATATTGATTCATTCCATTCTCAACCCAGAAGAGGGCAATCCTACATTATACATTATGTATACGATTCTTTTCCTGATTCCGCTGTTCAACTTGGTGTTGGAAACAAATTTAAAATTTTGTTGCTGCTATGGTGGGTTGGTCCCTGTTCAGGGCATTGGATTTGGTATGAAGTTTCAATGTAATAAATGTCTTCATTTTACAGGTTCATTGCCTATATTATATTATCAAGAATGACCTGAGCGCTAAATTGTTCTGGCCCCATATTGGTGGCTGGAAGTAACATGGACTGCAAACGTTGTTACGTCCTCGTTTTCGGCACCCTGCGTTCACCGGGTATACCAGGGATCGAGGACAGACGGAAGGAGTGACCGCACCGAAAAGTGGGTGGTTTAATTCGTCAGTGGAGCGGCTCACTGACGTATCGAGGAATGTAAGAAGGAGGTGTCCGAATGGCTACGGCTCTGGATGTGTGGGAGTGTGTGTGGTTGTGGATTGCCGATCCCGAAGGTTTTCCCACAACCGTGAGTTCACCACGGTGGATGCCGGGGAGGGCGTCCACGCTTGTAGATGGCTCGACGATTACCGGGAGTCGACCACGGTGGATGCCTGGGAGGGCGTCCACGGCTGTAGGTGACGATCACCGGGAGTTCTACCACGGTGGATGCCTGGGAGGGCGTCCACGGCTGTAGGTAGCTCTCTGGGGCCCTGGGTAGAGGTAGAGGTGGTGGTGTTTGGTGTTGACGTGCAGGAAGGACACGGTCGTGTGAATTAAATAATGTTCAGATGGTAGAAGTGGACAGGATGTTTTATCCCGAAGTACATTTAGCTGGTTTACAGTTGCCGAATTTACATGGGTCGTAGCCGAACTTGGTTGGGTGAAGAGCTTGATAACTTAGATTAACGAGTTGCCGAATGTAAACTGAAGTGACTTGGTGCCCGGCTTGAGCGTGACGTTAACTATGGAGCGGAGAATTGTGACTGTCGACTGACTGACTCGTGGCCCATTTAAGTAGTGGGTTTTGCTGAGGGTCGCCAGGTCCTTCGTGGAACTGGCACCCTAGCTTCCGTTTGGAAGTTGGCGTTCTCGGAACGATGTGTTGCCGCGGATCGCTAGTCGATCGTTGGGGTTAGCCTGTGAGCTGATTCGGCGTCAGCATTCTCATGTCTCTACCTACATCGCTATTGTCGTCATTATGTCATTCCTTCGCGTGGCGCGGATTACGTCCCGGATGGGCGCAGGCGTTACGTGAAGGAATTTCGGTGGCGCGGTGCGCCGGCTCTTGTTTCGTTTATGTACGACTTACATCTAATTAAATAGATACGCGGTGCGATGAACTCGTTGCGAGAATATAGTCGTTAAAAAAGCGGTTGGAGGACGTAGGACGTAACAAGTCATGTACATTATGAGACAATTGATCTGAGGTACGTGTACATTTATATTTTTAGCTATTGACTGTCAATATAAATTTCATCAGTTCTTCACATCATTAAAACAATTTTGTGTGAACCCACTTAGCATGATGACATCTTCGGAAAATCGTAAGGACAATCAATACCGACATAACGAATATCCGGGGGAAATACACATATGCTATTCCGACATGTGGCCTGGATATCGTGAGGAAGAGGAATTCAGAGGTGAATACTACTTCGCCATACATACAGGCGAGATCACGTTAGGCAGCTTTTGAATGTCTGTCAGTTTATATGGATAGGATACGTTTTATTGATTTGACGACGCGAATAAATACCATTGTTTGTAAACCAAAATGTACTTCACATATGTCACTGATATTTGATGTATATTTAGGTGAATTATAATAGGATTAATAAATTGATTACAGTGTTATTATGAATTTACTTAATGTAACCCTTCAAATATAATAAAAATATTGTATTACATATACTATTACTTATATATATATACACACTATTTTATGTTAAACTATTACTTTAATTTCATATAAATAATTCATTTTAAACCTGCGTTATTGTGTATAATGGCACGCAAATATAATAAAAATTACCGTATTATATATACTATTACTTGTATATATATACACACTATTTTATGTTACACTATTACTTCAATTTCATATAAATAATTTATTTTAAACGTGCGTTATTGTGTATAATGTGCACGTCGCGAGTCCAATGATTTGGAAACCAACGTATATATATTCCTAGTAACTTTTGTAGTTCCCTGCAAGACCGCTTGCGACTCCACCATTCAATTGGCTACATTGAACTATAGAATACCTGGAATGTGCGCGGGTGCAGGAACAGCCGCGCCTCGCTGTTAGAGAGAGAAGAAAGATATTTTGGTATTCTGTCTCACTGTTACCACTGGACCTTTGGGACATACAGTCGATTTGCGCCGTTCGACGTAAGTTCCACAGAGATTTGACTAGATATGACCGGTTCGAAAAAGTTGCTCTCTTCTATTTAGATATTTCAGTAGGTGATGTCAGTATGTCTTAGAAATTAATGTATATGATTGTCACGTCCCGATCGGCGATTTCGCGGATTTGAGGGATTTCCACGAAACGATTGCAGTCGGGAAGCGACTTTTAAATTCCTCCTTTAGTCGAGAGGCCACGGAGCGCGATCTCAGCGACTTGGGGATCCTGGCGGTGCGGTTTTATTGGTCGAGCACTATGAGTTCCGGATAGAGGCGTTCGCGCCTCTTTCGAATGTACGTTTCGAAACGCGGATCGAATCTCGGCACGGTCGCGGAATATATCGGCGCTTCTAAATTGAGCGGAATGAGTTCCCACTTCGAGGATTTATCTGTTTTTACCGAGCTCGCGGATGATTTTATAATCAACGTGGTTTTAGCGGACGGCTGTACCTTCTTTACACTGCTTACAGACGGTTGATTTTCCCTTACGTTACTCGCTGAAGGCTGTACTACCCGTATATTGGGTCTAACGGCACGACACTCGACTATACGCGGTTTTGGGGTTGGTGGCGGAGGCCTGTTAGTTTCTGAAGGAATAGCGTAGAAGTTCCTGATCAATTTATGTAGTTGGTTCTTCCGGCCGGCTCTCTTTTGTTTAGGCATTCAGGATAGTGGTGACTTTTGGTCTTATGGTGGATGTATATGCCGTCAAGCGGATCGTCCTCTTGTTGGCGGGTAAATGGACAGTATGAGGTGTGGGTAAGTATGGGGTTAAGGAAATATTTGTCGTCGAGCTATCGCCCTCTCGTTGACGGAATAAAGGTAAGTATGGAGTTGAAGGAATATTTGTCGTCGAGCTATCGTCCTCTCGTTGACGGAATAATGGAAACGTAAGGTAAAGGTATATGTGAGATTGTAGGCTTTTATGTCGTCGAGCTATCGTCCTCTCGTTGACTGCCTGGATATGTGTGGTAAGGATAAGTGTGAAGTTGTAGGCATTTATGTCGTCGAGGTAACGTCCTCTCGTTGACTGCCTGGATATATGTGGTGAGGGAATGCTTAGACGTAGAGCGTTATGGAAGTCTTAATTTACTTTAAGAACGCAGGGATAGAATGATAGAAGTAATTTGTATAACAAAGGTCTATATATAGACTTTGACTATATGATTCTTACAATATTGACTATACGATTGAACAATTTAAGGATCTAGATTCTACCTTAATAATTAGTACAGTGTTATGCGAGTGTCGAACCGGCAAGTCAGTTTGCTTACCGTGAGTTGGTTTTTGTCGAGTCTTCAGTTGTTGCTTCAGCACTTATTCTTTGATAAAATGATTTGAGATTTTGAGTTTGTGATTTAGATTTATGAATTTGGGATTTGATTGGATTGAAATGAACTGAGCTTTCACTATAGATTTCGAACAAAGGATTTTAGTACACTGTTCTTCAATTTGATGTAACTGCTTGTCTTCAAGACGACTTAATTAATCTTCAAGAAGGAATTAAGTAGACGATTGTAAGTAGAATGCACTCAAGAAAAGTAATGAACTGCTTGTCAAGTATAATAGCACTGTGATATTAAGTATAATGCATAATGCACTGATTTTCGGTTCGACCCGGCCTTAAATCTAATTACTAGGGCCCGCCGCTAAGGAAGGGGTACGGCCCTTAGAGTGGGGCTCGGCGCTCGACGCAGGCGCGTTGGTGGTGGAGCGCAGTCCACTTGGAGCGCCGCGTGCGCTTTTACTTAGAACTAATGCCCTAACGCTCGATGGGTATAGACGCAAAGATATATCTACTTATGATTCGATTCTATGTTATCATGGCTTAAACTAGGTGAGTGTGAACGAGTGAGGGAGAAGTTCCGTCGCTCGTCCACTTAGGCGACCTCTGGGAGTGCCCTCAAGATACTAGCCGGCTTATGGTTAAAGGCGGGTCGAGAGTGGTGTCGGTAACGGCTGGCCGTCACAATGATCACAAAATAAAGCACCGACGAGATATTCCTAAAGACTGCCAGTCTTATGGGACTTTGTGTCTCCAGCAAAATTCGCTGTTCTCGGGCGCCCTCTAGAATATATTGCGGCCAGAGTAAGAAACTGATGTTGAATCACCACCGTACTGAACTATTATCATGAGATGTCACCTGTGTGTGGGCAAATGAAGCTCTCTTTACAGACGATTTCAAGTGGAATTTTAAGTTTCAAAATAATAGAAGCAAAATTACTATTAACGGCAGAAAAGGGTGTACGAAACATAAAATGAAAGATAAAAAGTTCACTAAAATTTTAATAAATGTTCAACTATTCAACGTTAACCGTAAAAATATATGTACAACATTGGACGCGGAAATTTTGATATACAAACCTGAGCATGTCTTGTTGGTCTGAATTTTGGATATATATTATTGTATGTTCAAGTGAAGTTCACGTATAGTTTCAATGCAATTTGCTCATTTGTTCCACCATTCGAAGCTGTGTGAGATACATGAAACTGACAATTGGTGAACAGGTGCCCGGAAAAATCTGCCGTATAGGTCATGATCGCTATAGGTGAGATTGAAAATAAGTAAGGCTGCCGTTACAATGGTCGCGGTTTTGGTCGATCTTCTGTAGTCCGAAACAATTTGTCAGTACTGGCACTCAGCTACATCGACAAATACGTCGCATAGCAACAACGGTATCGCTGCGAGAGTAGGCATAGTCCATGCGTGCATCTACACATGCATATCCACTCTCAAGGTCATGCTTTCGTTTGTTTAGCGATCGACGAAAACGCACGCAAACAAAATCAGCACTAGAATCATCGAGAGAATCAACTTCCCTCGTTTGGCTTTTATTTATATATAGTGATCAAATCTTTTCAAGACGTTTTATTTATTAGCGTAGCTGCGAATTTTGACCAATGACACGGGCTAATTGAAGAGTGCCATGCGTTGACGCATTGCTATGCGACTTGTTTGAGAGGTATCAAGGTGCTGACGGCTGACGAGCATATGCTCACTTCGGGGCATTGACCCGTATAGAAAGAGTGGACATAAAAACAAATGCGAGAATGGATCTGGCCGAAAATCGGAGCAAGAGTTACCTGTCGGGAAAAGGACGGAGATTGACCCATCCGCGCTTACCACAGAACTGTCATGAAAGTTCATTTCATATAGACATATACCGTTCTTTTCTAAGATCTAAGATATTATTTTAAAGAACATTTTGTGTTTCATTAATATATAATGACTCTATTACAAAGTGCCAGAGAAGAGATTTTCACCCCCTTGATACTTCTAGTGTTTAGTCTTCCAAATTTAATATAGTTGTTGGACGAAAAAGCGAAACATGTTTGAAACACCAGCTCTTGACCACATCGTAACTGCTCTCACCGTGCCACTGTTGCTTGTTTGTGTGCGTTTTCGTCGGTTGTCAAACAAATGAAGCATCGTCTTGTGAGTGAGTATGCATGTGTAGGTGCACGCATGGACTATGGCCACTCTCAAAACGATGCTGCTGTTAACGATGAGTGAACCCGATGTACGAGCTGACTGTGAATATTTAATTCAGACTATACAAGGATACTCTACTTGTCGCCAATTTGGTGCTAACCGTGTTATCTAAACCACCGGAGTGTACGAGTAAATCTCTACCGCAATTAAATAATAATATAAAATACCCTTTCAAACTTTACGAAATCATATTTGGCCTATGGCCCCTAACAGCCACAGTGGCTACTCGATTCGTTGCCAAAGATGTGTCAAGGAGCTTCGTTGCGAATTGTCCCGTCGCGTCGTCCTCCCGACTCGACCAAATGTCGTGACGGACAAGGAGAACCGCGACTGTCTGTCTGAGCAGGTGAACGAGAAGTCATTGGTGTGTTGGAGATTCATTCTAGTATGGGAGAATCGGTGTTGCTTGCTCGGGCCGATCCGAGACTGTCGGATCGGGCTGTGAGCAAATGTCGGCATCGGAAGAGTGGCAATATTTTAATGAATTATAATCGTTTTTATACTTTTTAAATATCACAAAGTTAGAGATGTTTTTCCTCAGTCTGATTTGCTTTTGAAAAAGAGCAAGCTACACCGATTCTCCAAGTCTAGAATGAATCTCCAACCACCAATGATTTCTCGTTCACCCGTTCAGACAGACAGTCGCGGATCGGCCCGAGCAAGCTACACCGATTCTCCAACATTAGAATAAGTCTCCAACACACTACATTTTTTTTCGTACGGCGGCGAACCGATCAATCGATGAGGGCAATGTGAAACCATTGAATCGGTTTGCTCCGGCTTGCCTACGCGCCCCTGATGACGTAATGCTGAGGCCGAACATGTATTTTATTACATAAGAGCATCTGTTGGTTAATTTTCAGACTTTGAGGCGCTGAAAACAAATCTAAAATCCGTTTATCTCCGTAATCCTCAGTTTTTAGAAAGGAAAAAATTAATATTTTTTGTACGTTGAATAACATTCTGTGGGAAGTGACACACACGCCACACCAGTCCCTTGCCGTGTATCGCCGGCCCGGGCCCGAGCCTCGGCGCGCGTCCGGCGAAAAACATAAGCGTCGCGATGAGTGAAGGGGGGAGAGAGGTGACGACGCACGACTCAGGAGGCAGTCAGCCACGGATGTATGTACATTGTACAAATGTATATGATTGTAGGACACACGTGCGTAAAAACAAGAAAGCGAATTTGATTTCCGATTACAAGCTTTACCCGATACCCACACATTCAGATCGTCAATTTAAAATTTAGACTATAAAAAAGAATCTAGCAACTTTTCTGAATAACATCATTGCGCACACCTATTTTTCCGAATCCTTACCAATTTTTAGTAAAAATGACTAATCTGCCATAAATTCTAGTGTCTAATTTTACTGCATCATACAACAGGTATATTTCTTCTGAAACGATAAATAAAATAGTTGTGGAAGTCACGCACTGACAGCAGAAATTCTCCGACCGTTTTAATATATAGCGTCCTGCGCTGCGGATGTAAACTTTATTTTATATTCTTATAAAAACGACTAATGAGCAATTACATAAAAAAATCGGGTAGGCTCAAGTTCGATTGAGTTGTCAGTTGAGTAGGAGTGTAGGACTAAGACTTGCAGATTGGAGAGTAAAGTTGAGCTGGTCAAGTATGGTTTCTAAGCGTTTATTTCATGCGGGTGTGCTGCCGTGTTTAACTCATTGTCAGTCTATCTCGGCAACTGTGAGTGCAACACAACGAATTTGGTAAAGAATGTTTAAAATGTTTAGCTTAAAACAATGCAAAATGTTCTTCGTATATTCGAACAGATCTTGTCGAGAGCTTCACAGCGATACCTTGCACGGTTGTGTTCTATTGACCGTTTCCGAGACAAGCCAAGATAAACGAAGTCAAACGTGACCGAACATCCATAAATATTGCACCGTTTCCCCGGGCACTCGATATTTTCCGCAATACACTAATCGATTCTTACGCTTTCATTGGTCTATTTAAACAAGTTTTCCGTTTTGTTGCAAAACATGCAGCCGCGTACCAATTTGAACTCGAATGCACATGAGGGCAGCCCGAGGCCGCATGAAAAGTTGATCCGAGGCGCAACGAACTGTTTTGATATATTAAACAGATATTGCAAAGTAGCGAAAGAAATTGATGTTATTTTTAAATCACGTGCTAATTACTCTTTAATTATGTATGCATCTGTGAAGTGTCGATTACAAAGGTGAGGGTGAAATAAAATTATAAAATAAAATCTAATTACGTTTTAAGCAGTTACACAATGGGTAATGTCAACGTTCTATGTTTGTCTATTACCTACGGTACTAGCTCCAATTACCGACGCCAACCGACGCCGCCAAGAGACCTCAGCGCCCCCTCAGACCCCATCCAGCCCCCGTTTGCGGGCCGCTGTTTAACACAGGCGCTGGCAGTCCTTAAGAATATCTCGTCGGTGAATAAAGTAAAAAATATTATCAAACGCATTCAAATTACACATGACTTTTTGTTTTAGAGGTAGTGAAGGTTAATTGTTAATACATATCGAAATTGTTTTCCTTTGGGAATTGTTCATGCTGGATGTAAAAATATAATACTTGCTCATTTTTTGTTTTTTCCAAATAGACATAGGCCGGTTGTTCCACCTCTCGGTAAATATCAGGATATCTGTCCGGTAGCTACCTAGAGGATAAGCCCTACCCAGCACTTACCGGCTACTTTTATACATGGGTTGTTCCATCATATTTTATCCTCTCGGTAAAGTTATCCATACTTATGACGATTTACCCAGCCACCAGATGGCACATATACACTATTCTGCGTTAACGCGCATGATTTGAAAACGAAAACTTGAACCAGTGTACGATAAATGTAAAAGGAGACTGTCTTATATGATTGATTGATTGCCCATTGATTTATTATAATAAAAGAAATAATAAAATAAGGGAATTAGTTGCTAAGATGATAGTTGTTACGCTTCTTCCTTCTCCATCTTCTTCTTTGCGACCCCAACGACCACCGACGTGCTTTCTCGCTTAAAAAATAAAGTTTTTCTTACATTTCTTCTTAAACTATACTTTATTTATTGTTTTATTCCGAGTTAAATTATTTCCTTGTTTATTTTTGTTTATTTGACTTTTAAATTTGCTATCACAAACAGCCTGAACATTTATGGTAAATATTCCTTTTCTGGAATAATGTACATATACTTATAATTCGTAAATATAATCAATACCTGGTGATTGTATTTTAATGTGAGTGCAATCTATAGCACCAGCCACTCGAGGAAAGCGAGCGCTCTCACAAAATTGTGTTTGTATTAGCATTAAGTCGTCATCATTTGTAACCGGTAGCTCAATTATAATGAATTAGGGCCGCAATGCAGCTAATGCTTCGGTAACTTGGTTGATTATGCGGCACACTGTCGAATTGTGGATGCTGCCAAAATCACCAATTGCCATCTGGAACGTTCCGGAGGCATAAAAACGCAATGTCAAGAGCAATTTCAGCCATGCCGACACAGCATGATTTCTGAAAGAAAAATATATACATATATTAATCACGATTATCTTTGCATATATAGATATCGTGACCTTAATTAGCAAATCTCAACATCCGATTTTTATCGTAATATCGGATATTTGCACAATCTTTTAATAGGCTTTAAAATGTAAATTGTCAGCTAATACAGTACACAATTGTTAATTTCGGCATGCATTTTATAAAATAACCTTATAAAAGAAAGATACATTCAATATTTACCTGTCCGTCCTGCTCCTTATATTATTTTCCACAAGTGCCAAAATGTTCAAGGTAGTTTGTTTGCGGAACCGAAAACGCCTTGCGAACTCGGAGTCATTATATAATTCAACAAAATTTGGACGCCGACGAACGGTATATGATACAGTTTCCGAATAACCAATACAATTTCTTGTATGCATTCCTCCTCATCGTCGTCGCCATACAACACTCGGTCATCTTGGAGATTCATTTCCATTTTTTAAACTCTAAATATTTTATTAGCGTATTTTGCGAAAACGATCTGACTCAACGAAAGCAAACTATATACTCCATATACGAATGAGATATGACTTCTACCTCCCACCTCCCACCCCTCACACAGCGTGCACTTTCTACCCCCACCACATATTTATCTGTTAGTTAGCGGCTTACACGGTGGATTCGCGACCGGATAGTTTATCCTGTCGGTAGCTTCATTTACCAGGAGGATAAATTTTACCCAAAGGTGGAACAACGCAAGATAACTTTTGTCTAGTTTTTATTTGGTAACTTCGCTACCTGACAGTTTACCGAGAGGTGGAACAACCCGGCCTTAAACATGGGTTGTTCCATCATATTTTATCCTCTTGGTAGTTATCCAGACCTTTTGACGACTTGTCTAGTCACCAGATGGCACATATACACTATTCTGCGTTAACCCGCATGATTTGAAAACAAAAACTTAAACCAGTGTACGATAAATGTAATGGCCCGGACAGCAAAAAATATTGCAGGAATATTGCATGAATATTATTTCGCATTGCCTAAACCTTGCAGTGAGATTGCCGGAGTATTGCAGGAAAATTGCAGGAATATTCCTATATCCGCTTCTTTGCAACGTTGCGGAATATTACAGAAATCTTGCGTGAAATATTGCAGGAATCTTACCTGCAATATTGAGTCAAGGTTCCTATAATATTCCTTCAACATTGCATGCTGCATATGATTATGGTTTGACTTTATGGAAATAATTGAGGGAAATTTTATATATTTTAGAATACAAATACTATTTTTATTATACTATGAATTAAAACATACAACAAGAAATAATAATAAAACCCTAACCTATCCTTAAATTACATTTTATTTCTATTTTCACTTTGCGCGGTGTATTCTTGTTTTCGCTTGCGTCAACCACTTCGCAATTCCGTCCTCGATATCAGCTTCCCTCCATTTATTTTGGCCGACGCGACCATACAGACTTCTATAAAATAATGAATGATTATTAGGGAAAAGATTATTAATAATGTATTTATATAATATTTCAGCAATATTTGTGCGTTTCCGGGTATATATGTAAGAAACGTACTTGGAGCAAATTCGCCGTCCTTAATTTATGAAAGCATTGCTTCTGCAGGCGTCCCTTCCAGCTAAAATCGACAGCGACTTCGCCTGCAATCAGTCGGACCGTGATTGCGGATATACATGTAGAGAACTTGCACGGTCCCGTGACATTTACAAGTCGACGAGTCTGAAAAATGTCATTTAATAAGTTACAATGTACATATGTCACTGCAACATTATTGCAATATTGCGTATTTTACCCTGACATTGCAATATTACTGCAATATTGGTGCAACGTTAGCAATATTGCGCAAGGTTGTAATTTTCAGGCAATATTCCCGCAATATTCCTTGCTGTCTGGGGGGGGGGGGGGGGCCGTCTTATTGATGGTATTCGTTATAATTCTGCCTAATAAAATATTTTTGTTAAATAAAGAAATTATTTAAAATTATTTTATTTCCTATTGTTAACCTAATCGTAACCCAGACCGTTGCTATTTCATAATTATGTCAATATTGTAAAAATATGCTTGTGTATGCATAGATTGCTTACTGTTACACAAATAAATGTTACAAATCTTCTAAGTAAATCGTCACATAGTCTTACATGAAATTGTCAATTAATTATTTGTAATTAATTGATTTGTAAAATATTTGATATGTAGGTATAACTGCCTTGCAAACTCGGAGTCGGTATATTGGTTAACAAAGTTTGGCCGCGGACGAACAGTATACGGTTTCCGAATAACCACTATAATTTCTTCCATGCATTCATCCTCATCGTCGTCTCCATATAACACCCGGTTATCTTGAAGATTTACTTCTAGTTTTGAAAACTGAAATATTTTTAATATGTAGTTTGCGAAAACGACCTAACCCAACCAAAGCAAACTACTTACTATACGAACGAGAGATATAAGACTTCTACATCCCACTGCGTGCACTTTCTACCCCCACCATATATTTATCTGTTAGGTAGTGGCTTACACGGTGGATTCGGCACCGTGTAATTTATCCGTCAGGTAGCTTCATTTACCAGGAGCATAAATTTTACCGAAAGGTGGAACAACGCAAGATTTACTTCTGTCTAGTTTTATCTGGTAACTTCGCTACGTGACACTTTACCAAGAGGTGGAACAGCCCGGTCTAACGGTTTCAATCGTTTACGAATAGTTTTCTCAAGCTGCTGTATCGATTTCGGAGTTTACGAAATCGTATTTTGGCCGTAATTAACAATTTCGAGAATCGGGTAATGTAGGTCTTGCAAGCGCCGCCAGTGGCCGAAAGCAGAAGCTGACCAGATGCGGAACCTGGCGAAATAATTTTGACGTATCTCGTGTGTAATGGTCTCAATCGTTTACGAATAGTTTTCGGAAGCTGCTGTATCGATTTCGGAGTTTACGAAATCGTTTTTGGCCGTAATTAACAATTTCAGAATCGGCTATCGTGCAGTGTCGATTAGCTCCCAAGCGCCGCCGTTGGCCGAAGGGAGAAGCTGCATGATAGCCGATTCTGAAATTGTAAATTTCACGACAGCAAGGAATTTTGTTGGCATGTAGCACAAATATTACTTTGCAATGCTGACCCTTGCAGGTCACATTGTCGGAGTATTGTAGGAATATTGCTGCAATATTCCTATGTCAGCCCCCTCGAAATTTGCGGGAATATTGCAGGAAGATGACACAGAATATTGCATCAAGGTCCTAAGAATATTCATTCAATATTATATCCTACATACGATTCTGTTTTACATTATGAATAATTCAAGAAAATTTGTTTTACAATATATTATTGTTATTAATGAAATATTAAATTACACTAAATATAAAAGTACATATAAAATATTTACATTAAATATAACAGTAATTATAAAAACTACACTAAATATAATAGTAAATATAACAAAATCTTAACCTAGTCTCAATTCTATTTATTAAGATTTCATTTTTCGCTCAATTCTCGTTTTTGCTTGAGTCAACCACTTGCCAATGACGTCATTTACTTCCGCCTTTTTCAACTTATTATTGCCAACGGGCATACAGACTACTATAAAATAATAAAAGAATATTAGTGATTATTAAAAGATTATTAATAATGTATATCTGTAGGAAAATACTTTGGAATAAGTTCGCAGTCCGCAATTTTTGAAAGCTTTGCTTCTGCAAGCGGCCCTGCCAAATGAAATTTACTGCGATTCCGTCTGCAAGTACTCGGGATATTACAGCTGCTACGCACATAGTCAGCTTACCTGGGCCAACAATATTCAAGTCGACGAATCTGACAAATTTCATGATGTTATCATGTGTACATAAAAGGCAGATCAAAACAGCAACTAATTAATATAAGTTATAATAGAAATATTGTGAAAGCAAAAGAGTATTGCAGATCAATATGAACCAATAAAATTGATAGTTATAGCGAGAGAGATGTGAATTCAACACAAAAAAACACCATGTATTGATTCCTTCATAGGCGAGAAAGAGTATTGTGGAATTAACGTAAAAACATGAAATAATGATTCTCTCGCGGACATGCACCAAACCTATCCTTATATATCCTTTACCTTTACCCATGCCCATGCCCACGCCCACGCCCATAGAAACTGTAATAGTACAAACATTCATCTGAATAGGCATTATACACAAATGAGCAGTGGCGTGACTTCAATGCTTTTGATGCTGACAACAACATGTTCAGGAAACCTCAGCTGTTGAGAGGAAATATTATAGATGGTTTTTATTATATTTTGTACCACGAAAGATATTATTTTTTTCGTTGTAGATCAATAATGGTACTTTAGAGGAACATGTGATTAAAAAATAATTACCAATTTTTTTTTTAATGCAGGCTTTTTAAGTTTGGGCTCAAATGAGGCCAAATCATCCATACTTTGCACTATGGGAACCCGCTGCAATTCATTTTCGGATGTTTCGTCCTCATCAACTTCGGCATTTTAATTCTTGGACCCCAAAAAAAAATCGACTTTTGTGTACAGATCCTTTATTTGTAAAGATATCGTAGACAGCATTTTGTAAACACATTTTCGAAATCCTAAAATATGTAAAACAGAAGGTAGAAACATTGATATGAATGGTTTTTTGTTTTATTTACCAATTTCTGAGGTGTAAGGATGATGCTCCCAGTTTCCACAGGCACTGCCTTGAGCTGCAATAGTTTCAGTAGCTAAGGGATATTGGAAAAAGATGAGAGACATTTGCAATAATCATGATTATTATGAATACACTCCAATAATATGAAGCTTACCTCCATGGCTATGTAAACAGCGGTAGGGGGTTCATTCTCATCATATGCAATGAATGTCAAACCCCCAGGTGTTGATGAATCGAATAAGGGTTCAAGCATTACAGGTGTAATTAGTAGATTGGTTAATGTACTCTCCGCTCGTCTGTGAATGTGTCGTCATATGTTGATTTTTTCTTGGGTTTTTAGATATGGACTCCATACTCTCTTCTTCCGAAGATATGACCCTTTTAACCTTAGCCCTCCTTCGGTTTTTTAAGGCCGCAGCTAACTCATATTCCAAGAGCTCATCAGAATAGAAAACATCTGATGTGTCCTGTGCCTCATTTAATTTTTCTTGGGCCCATGCCCAATCATCCACAAAGTATATAATTGTTTATTATTATGACATCGACAGGTCTTCTAGGTATAAAAAATATAGATATCTATATTATATATAAACACATACACACATTATTAATAATATCCACTATACATACCTGTCGACCCAAAGCAACGCTGATAACTGCACACTCCTCTGACAAGGTTTGGAGTAAAGCCTCAGAAATTATTAATTTCTCTAATTAGTTCAGCAACTTGACGTGGCCTGGCCATTTGCTTACACTTTTGTTGGCATCTAACCAACAGGTTGGAATGACTTGCAACCCATCCCTCAATTCCACGATACAATATTTTTCTTCTACTACTTGTCGATGGATGACGTGAGATACGTCAAAAGTCAAAACTACTTGGTCAGGGTATACATCTGGTCAGCTTCTCCCTTCGGCCAACGGCGGCGCTTGCGAGCAAATCAACACTGCACGATAGCCGATTATGAAATTATTAATTACGGGCAAATTACGATTTCGTAAACTCCGAAATCGATACAGTAGCTTGCGAAAACTATTCGTAAACGATTGACACCGTTAGAGTTGAGATACGTCAAAGTTATTTCGCCACTTTCTGCATCTCCTTTCGCCAACGGCGGCGCTTGCGAGCAAATCAACGCTGCACGATAGCCGATTATGAAATTGTTAATTACAGGCAAACTACGATTTCGTAGGGCCGTATTCACGTACTGCGCTTAGGCCTCCGCGGACACTTAGGCCAGGCTTAAGCTGTGCTCCCGCATTGTTGTGATTGGCATAAGCCTGGCCTAAGCGTCCGCGGAGGCCTAAGCGCAGTACGTGAATACGGCCCGTAAACTCTGAAATCGTTACAGTGCCTTGCGTAAACTATTCGTAAACGATTGAGACCGTTGCACACGAGATACGTAAAAGATATTTCGCCAGAGTTTGCATCTGGTCAGCTTCTCCTTTCGGCCACTAGAGGCGTTTGCAAGATCTACATTACCCGATTCTCGAAATTGTTAATTACGGGCAAACTACCATTTCGTAAACTCTGAAATCGATTGCGTAAACTTGCGTAAACTATCGTAAACGATTGGGACCAAAATAAGCGAAATCGGTGATAGTTGTCTGCTAACTATACGGCGGTGTTCATATCCATCTTTCGTTTTTTCAAATGGACCGACACAGTCACAGTGTATCGTGCCGAAGGGGAAAGGCTTCTTTTCAATTGGGTGCAATTTCCCTTGTTTCGGTCCGGTCTGTCGTTTGCATACTACGCAAGTAATGCAGTGATTGATGTACTTACGGACAAATCTTAGCATTTTTGGGAACCAGTATTTTTTCGCGATGCGGTCGTATGTTTTTTCAAAGCCTGCATGACAGTTTTCGTCATGGTACAGACGCAACAAACCAAGGCGGTTTCTCTTCGGGACAAAACTTCGGTAGATCACTCGGCCTGTGTCCCGGAGTGTTTTTCGACACAGTATACCGTCTCTTAGCTCGAAATCCGTAATAACAGTTTCGTTCGACTTTACCCGCTCGATCATGTTTTGCGTTTCTTCATCATTTTTCTGCGCGATTTCTAGCCAGGAGCCCTCACAAATTACGTTTACGCGATAGTTTTTACACGGATTTCTACTTAAATAATCCACGTGCTCTACGTATTTGCCTTTCCTATATTCAAGATCAAAGGAAAAGTCTTGTAGAAATATCCACCAACGAGCTACGCGTGGTAATAAATCTTTTTTGTTTTGCGTAGCCTTAATGGCATTACAGTCGGTGACAATTTTAAACTGCATACCAAGCAGATATACGCGGAAGTATTTCAGTGCGTTCACAATCGCGAGTGTCTCTAGTTCATACGAATGATAGCGCGATTCCTCTGGGCTGGTACGACGACTAAAATATGCGACCACGCGTAGTTCCTTTTCCACACTTTGGAAGAGGATTGCACCATATCCAAAGGAACTAGCGTCGGTGTGGAGCTCCGTATCTCGCGTTGGGTCGAATATTACGAGCAAAGGGTGTGTACTCAGTTTGTCTATGATGTACGATCGCGCTTCTTCCTGTTCTTTACCCCATACCCACGGCTCATTATGTTTTGTTAATTTGGTCAAGCACGCCGTTCGCACCGCGAATTCAGGTAAAAACTTCCGGAAATAACTCGCTAGGCCAATAAATTGTCTTATCTGCTTCATATTGTTCGGAACTGGTGATTCTACTAGGGCTTTAACTTTTTCTTTGCCTGGCTTTATGCCTTCGGATGATATCTCTCGACCCAGGTAATTGATCGAAGTTTCAAAAAATTTACATTTTGCGATGTTTAACGTGAATCCTGCCTTGTCCAATACCTCCAACACGCGCTCTAAACTCTGTAGCCCTTCGTCGACCGTTTGCGATGGGATCAAAATATCGTCCATATAGACTAATGCGATGCTATTTCTTAGGTTGCCTAGAGCCGCGTTAATGGCTCTCTGAAAGACAGCGGGCGCATTACAAAGGCAGAAGGGCATACGGATATACTCATAATGCCCGTCGGGGGTAACAAAGGCAGTTTTACAAATTGAATCGGCGGCAATGGGTATTTGGTCAAATCCCGCGGTCATGTCTATCGTAGTAAATACCCTACCCTTTCCCAAACGATCCAATTGATCGTCGATTAGTGGTAAAGGGTATCTGTCTTGAACCGTAATTCTATTTAACGCCCCGAAATCCACGCACAGACGGTCCTCTCCATTTTTCTTTTTCACTAAGATAACGGGGCTTGCAAACGGCGAGTTGCTTTCGCGTATTATGCCGTTACTTATGAGGTCATCTAATGAGGTCCCCCTTAATTTCTCCCGTTCCGAAAGTGGCAGACGGTAAGGGTGGTAATTTATTACCTTGTTCTCCTGAGTAATTATTTTGAGTTCCGCCGTACTTACGGACCGCACGTGATTGCCAGTGGTCAACATTCGCTCGAATTTTCTTAAAAGATCTCTAAGAGAATCGTTCGCAACGTCGAGTGTGGAGCACGGTGCCTTCGTTGTAGCCTCGTTCCTTTCTGCCGTGACAAGTCCGCACCGTTGAAGCCTCGTCGTCCCATCAGGTTCCGTCACAATGCGTAGATCGGCATGCACCAGGACATTCTTCCCGATGATGACCTCGTACGGTATTGCAGTATCCGGGACAACAAACAAATCCAACTCAGTGTACACATCTGAATTAATGCTGATGTGCATCCGACGGTCGTCGTGCTAGACTCACACAGTCCTTGTATAGTCGTCGTGTACGCGTTAACTTTGCAGTTTGCCCGGTCGGCAACACTTTCTCTCACGAGGGAACATGTTGCGCCATTGTCGATCAAACAGCGTCGTACGATCATCTGTCTCAATAGTATTGGTGTCAGTTTGTGTTCTACTCAGTAGCACACGTTGGCATCGGGTTTCTTCGAACCTTGATGGTTTTCGGCTGTTCGCTGCTTCGCCCAACATTGCGATTCGGTATGGCCCCCCTTTTTGCAAAAATTGCAGTTAGTTACGCTGGGAGTTTCCCGTTGAGGTAATAATTTTCTCCTTTTCGGGAAATTCACCCGTTTATGTCCCAGCTCATTGCATTGGTAGCATCTGCCGTCTTGTCGGTTCGGAGCGCGTTCTCCGCCATCGCGTGCAAATCTTTCCCTTCGTTTCGTTTCTTTTACGAAATTGGTCGTGCCCGTGATCAGCGCCGATGGCGTCGCGTAATTCGCGGACAGCATGGCCTGTCGCACGTTCTGATCTGTGATTGTGCTATTGTCAGCTCCACCAATTCATCGGGTCGAAATGCTACACGCGCCTACTCGAGATAGCCCACTTTTTTCCTTGCATATTCCACGTACGTGGTCGCGTCGTCGCTGTTATAGGTCAGCGCCCGTAGCAAGCATTCGTGGAGTTTCTTCTGCGGACCGAAAATGGCGCACAAGTCCTCCTTGAATTTTTCCCACGTTCGGGGTCTCCCTTTCCATTCTTGGTACCATGCTTTAGCAGAACCCGCAAGCGCATGGGTGGCGGCAATCAACCGCTGTTGCGGGGTCGAATCACGAGTGATATGTTCCACTTCGTTGCACCAAGCATTAGCGTCGTCATTCAGTTCGGTACCACGGAATTGCGGCACCATATCCAAAAGAGGAGGTGTCGTTGCATTAATAATCTTCGGGGTAGCCGGCATTACGCCTGTTGCAATTTCGGCTACCACTTGGCGGATGATGTCCTCCAAGGACGGGGGAGCGCGCGAGTTCTCCATTTTTTTGTGTCCCGATCACGTCCCGAACAAAATGAAAGGGAAAAAAAAATAAAACGAGGAAACCAACAAAAGCACACAAAGAAACACAACACGACACAATCCACAGCACAATAAAATCAACGAAAATGAATCAAGAATTAGCTTTGCAGCTAAGGGGCGTAAAATTCACTATATCCCACTTCTGATGTTAGAAACCCGCAAAATAGCTCGACGAGATGTGTTCGTTTTAGCGATTCTGGGGGAAGTGCAGAGGGGTCAAGCTCCGTCCTCTTTCCAACAGGCAAAGCCTGCTCCGATCTTCGGCCAGATTCACACTCGCATTTGTTTACAATGCTTACTCTTACTGAGACGCAGGTCAATGCAACGGCCGCCGAGGTAAACATATAATCCGCGACTCTCGGCGCCTCCAAAAACAGGTGACACAGCAACGCACTGTCGTGTGCCACTGTCGAATTACCGCGTGTTATGGGCGAAAACAAATGCATCGCTAACAGGCAGCACAGCAAGCACAGGCAGCAAGCACAGGCAGCAAGCACACGCAGCACAGCAAGCACAGGCAGCACAGCAAGTACAGCAAACACAGGCAGCACAGCACAGGCAGCACAGCAAGCGCAGGCAGCACAGCAAGCACAGGCAGCAAGCACAGGCAGCACAGCAAGCACAGGCAGCAAGCACAGGCAGCACAGCAAGCACAGGCAGCAAGCACAGGCAGCAGAGCAAGCACAGGCAGCAAGCACAGGCAGCACAGGCAGGAAGCACAGGCAGCACAGCAAGCACAGGCAGCACAGCAAGCACAGGCAGCAAGCACAGGCAGCAAGCACAGGCAGCACAGCAAGCACAGGCAGCCCAGCAAGCACAGGCAGCAAGCACAGACATCACAGCAAGCACAGGCAGTACAGCAAGCACAGGCAGCAAGCACAGGCAGCACAGCAAGCACAGGCAGCACAGGCAGCACAGCAAGCCCAGGCAGCAAGCACAGGCAGCACAGCAAGCACAGGCAGCAAGCACAGGCAGCACAGTAAGCACAGGCAGCAAGCACAGGCAGCACAGCAAGCACAGGCAGCAAGCACAGGCAGCACAGCAAGCACAGGCAGCAAGCACAGGCAGCACAGCAAGCACAGGCAGCAAGCACAGGCAGCAAGCACAAGCAGCACAGCAAGTACAGGCAGCAAGCACAGGCAGCAAGCACAGGCAGCAAGCACCGGCAGCACACCAAGCACAGGCAGCACAGTAATCACAGGCAGCAAGCACAGGCAGCACAGCAAGCACAGGCAGCAAGCACAGGCAGCACAGCAAGCACAGGCAGCAAGCACAGGCAGCACAGTAAGCACAGGCAGCAAGCACAGGCAGCTCAGGCAGCACAGCAAGCACAGGCAGCAAGCAGAGTCAGCACAGCAAGCACAGGCAGCACACCAAGCACAGGCAGCACAGCAAGCACAGGCAGCAAGCACAGGCACCAAGCACAGGCAGCACAGCAAGCACAGGCAGCAAGCACAGGCGGCTCAGGCAGCAAGCACAGGCAACACAGCAAGCACAGGCAGCAAGCACAGGCATGTTAGAAACCCGCAAAATAGCTCGACGAGATGTGTTCGTTTTAGCGATTCTGGGGGAAGTGCAGAGGGGTCAAGCTCCGTCCTCTTTCCAACAGGCAAAGCCTGCTTCGATCTTCGGCTAGATTCACTCTCGCATTTGTTTACAATGCTTACTCTTACTGAGACGCAGGTCAATGCACCGGCCGCCGAGGTAAACATATGATCCGCGACTCTCGGCGCCTCCAAAAACAGGTGACACAGCAACGCATTCTCGTGTGCCACTGTCGAATTACCGCGTGTTATGGGCGAAATCAAATGCATCGCTAACAGGCAGCACAGCAAGCACAGGCAGCAAGCACAGGCAGCTCAGGCAGCACAGCAAGCACAGGCAGCAAGCACAGGCAGCACACCAAGCACAGGCATTTCAGGCAGCACAGCGAGCACAGGCAGCAAGCACAGGCAGCACAGGCAGCAAGCACAGGCAGCACACCAAGCACAGGCAGCACAGTAAGCACAGGCAGCAAGCACAGGCAGCAAGCACAGGCAGCACAGTAAGCACAGGCAGCAAGCACAGGCAGCTCAGGCAGCACAGCAAGCAGAGGCAGCAAGCACAGGCAGCACACCAAGCACAGGCAGCACAGGCAGCAAGCACAGGCAGCACAGCAAGCACAGGCAGCAAGCACAGGCAGCACAGCAAGCACAGGCAGCAAGCACAGGCAGCACAGTAAGCACAGGCAGCAAGCACAGGCAGCACAGCAAGCACAGGCAGCAAGCACAGCAAGCACAGGCTGCAAACACAGGCAGCACAGCAAGCACAGGCAGCACAGCCCAGGCAGCACAGCAAGCACAGGCAGCACAGCAAGCACAGGCAGCACAGCAAGCACAGGCAGCAAGCACAGGCAGCACAGCAAGCACAGGCAGCAAACACAGGCAACACAGCAAGCACAGGCAGCAAGCACAGGCAGCACAGCAAACACAGGCAGCACAGCAAGCACAGGCAGCAAGCACAGGCAGCACAGCAAACACAGGCAGCACAGCAAGCACAGGCAGCACAGGCAGCACAGCAAGCACAGCAAGCACAGGCAGCACAGCAAGCACAGGCAGCACAGCACAGGCAGCACAGGCAGCAAGCACAGGCAGCACAGCAAGCACAGGCAGCAAGCACAGGCAGCACAGGGAGCAAGCACAGGCAGCACAGCAAGCACAGGCAGCAAGCACAGGCAGCACAGCAAGCACAGGCAGCACAGCAAACACAGGCAGCACAGCAAGCAAAGGCAGCAAGCACAGGCAGCAAGCACAGGCAGCACAGCAAGCACAGGCAGCAAGCACAGGCAGCAAACACAGGCAGCACAGCAAGCACAGGCAGGAAGCACAGGCAGCACAGCAAGCAAAGGCAGAGAAGCAAACACAGGCAGCACAGCATGCACAGGCAGCATAGCAAGTACAGCAAGCACAGGCAGCAAGCACAGGCAGCAAGCACAGGCAGCACAGCAAGCACAGGCAGCAAGCAAAGGCCACACAGCAAGCACAGGCAGCAAGCACAGGCAGCACAGGCAGCACAGGCAGCACAGCAAGCACAGGCAGCAAGCACAGGCAGCACAGCAAGCACAGGCAGCAAGCACAGGCAGCACAGCAAGCACAGGCAGCACAGCAAGAACAGGCAGCAAGCACAGGCAGCACAGCAAGCACAGGCAGCACAGCAAGCACAGGCAGCAAGCACAGGCAGCACAGCAAACACAGGCAGCACAGCAAGCACAGGCAGCAAACACAGGCAGCACAGCAAGCACAGGCAGCAAGCACAGGCAGCACAGGCAGCACAGGCAGCACAGCAAGCACAGGCAGCAAGCACAGGCAGCACAGCAAGCACAGGCAGCAAGCACAGGCAGCACAGCAAGCACAGGCAGCACAGCAAGAACAGGCAGCAAGCACAGGCAGCACAGCAAGCACAGGCAGCAAGCACAGGCAGCACAGCAAGCACAGGCAGCAAGCACAGGCAGCACAGCAAGCACAGGCAGCACACCAAGCACAGGCAGCAAGCACAGGCAGCACAGCAAGCACAGGCAGCATAGCAAGTACAGCAAGCACAGGCAGCAAGAACAGGCAGCACAGCAAGCACAGGCAGCACAGCAAGCACAGGCAGCAAGCACAGGCAGCACACCAAGCACAGGCAGCATAGCAAGTACAGCAAGCACAGGCAGCAAGAACAGGCAGCACAGCAAGCACAGGCAGCTTGCACAGGCAGCAAGCACAGGCAGCACAGGCAGCACAGCAAGCACAGGCAGCAAGCACAGGCAGCGCAGCAAGCACAGGCAGCACAGCAAGCACAAACAGCAAGCACAGGCAGCACAGCAAGCACAGGCAGCAAGCACAGGCAGCACAGCAAGCACAGGCAGCTTGCACAGGCAGCATAGCAAGCACAGGCAGCAAGCACAGGCAGCACAGCAAGCACGGGCAGCAAGCACATGCAGCAGAGCAAGCACAGGCAGCAAGCACAGGCAGCAAGCACAGGCAGCAGAGCAAGCACAGGCAGCAAGCACAGGCAGCACAGCAAGCACAGGCAGCAAGCACAGGCAGCACAGCAAGCACATGCAGCAAGTACAGGCAGCACAGCAAGCACAGGCAGCACAGCAAGCACAGGCAGCAAGCACAGGCAGCACAGCAAGCACAGGCAGCAAGCACAGGCATGTTAGAAACCCGCAAAATAGCTCGACGAGATGTGTTCGTTGTTTAGCGATTCTTGGGGAAGTGCAGAGGGGTCAAGCTCCGTCCTCTTTCCAACAGGCAAAGCCTGCTCCGATCTTCGGCGAGATTCACTCTCGCATTTGTTTACAATGCTTACTCTTACTGAGACGCAGGTCAATGCACCGGCCGCCGAGGTAAACATATGATCCGCGACTCTCGGCGCCTCCAAAAACAGGTGACACAGCAACGCACTATCGTGTGCCACTGTCGAATTACCGCGTGTTATGGGCGAATTCAAATACATCGCTAACAGGCAGCACAGCAAGCACAGGCAGCATGCACAGGCAGCATGCACAGGCAGCACAGCAAGCACAGGCAGCGCAGCAAGCACAGGCAGCACAGCAAGCACAGGCAGCAAGCATAGGCAGCAAGCAAAGCCAGCACAGCAAGCACAGGCAGCACAGCAAGCACAGGCAGCTTGCACAGGCAGTATAGCCAGCACAGCAAGCACAGGCAGCAAGCACAGGCAGCAAGCACAGGCAACACAGCAAGCACAGGCAGCAAGCACAGGCAGCACAGCAAGCACAGGCAGCAAGCACAGGCAGCACAGCAAGCACAGGCAGCACAGCAAGCACAGGCAGCAAGCACAGGCAGCACAGGCAGCACAGCAAGCACAGGCAGCACAGGCAGCAAGCACAGGCAGCACAGCAAGCACAGACAGCACAGCAAGCACGGGCAGCAAGCACCGGCAGCACAGCAAGCACGGGAAGCAAGCACAGGCAGCACAGCAAGCACAGGCAGCAAGCACAGGCACCAAGCACAGGCAGCACAGCAAGCACAGGCAGCAAGCACAGGCGGCTCAGGCAGCAAGCACAGGCAACACAGCAAGCACAGGCAGCAAGCACAGGCATGTTAGAAACCCGCAAAATAGCTCGACGAGATGTGTTCGTTTTAGCGATTCTGGGGGAAGTGCAGAGGGGTCAAGCTCCGTCCTCTTTCCAACAGGCAAAGCCTGCTTCGATCTTCGGCTAGATTCACTCTCGCATTTGTTTACAATGCTTACTCTTACTGAGACGCAGGTCAATGCACCGGCCGCCGAGGTAAACATATGATCCGCGACTCTCGGCGCCTCCAAAAACAGGTGACACAGCAACGCATTCTCGTGTGCCACTGTCGAATTACCGCGTGTTATGGGCGAAATCAAATGCATCGCTAACAGGCAGCACAGCAAGCACAGCAAGCACAGGCAGCAAGCACAGGCAGCTCAGGCAGCACAGCAAGCACAGGCAGCAAGCACAGGCAGCACACCAAGCACAGGCATTTCAGGCAGCACAGCGAGCACAGGCAGCAAGCACAGGCAGCCCAGGCAGCAAGCACAGGCAGCACACCAAGCACAGGCAGCACAGTAAGCACAGGCAGCAAGCACAGGCAGCAAGCACAGGCAGCACAGTAAGCACAGGCAGCAAGCACAGGCAGCTCAGGCAGCACAGCAAGCAGAGGCAGCAAGCACAGGCAGCACACCAAGCACAGGCAGCACAGGCAGCAAGCACAGGCAGCACAGCAAGCACAGGCAGCAAGCACAGGCAGCACAGCAAGCACAGGCAGCAAGCACAGGCAGCACAGTAAGCACAGGCAGCAAGCACAGGCAGCACAGGCAGCAAGCACAGCAAGCACAGGCTGCAAACACAGGCAGCACAGCAAGCACAGGCACACAGCACAGGCAGCACAGCAAGCACAGGCAGCACAGCAAGCACAGGCAGCACAGCAAGCACAGGCAGCAAGCACAGGCAGCACAGCAAGCACAGGCAGCAAACACAGGCAACACAGCAAGCACAGGCAGCAAGCACAGGCAGCACAGCAAACACAGGCAGCACAGCAAGCACAGGCAGCAAGCACAGGCAGCACAGCAAACACAGGCAGCACAGCAAGCACAGGCAGCACAGGCAGCACAGCAAGCACAGCAAGCACAGGCAGCACAGCAAGCACAGGCAGCACAGCACAGGCAGCACAGGCAGCAAGCACAGGCAGCACAGCAAGCACAGGCAGCAAGCACAGGCAGCAAAGCAAGCACAGGCAGCATAGCAAGTACAGCAAGCACAGGCAGCAAGCACAGGCAGCACAGCAAGCACAGGCAGCAAGCACAGGCAGCACAGGGAGCAAGCACAGGCAGCACAGCAAGCACAGGCAGCAAGCACAGGCAGCACAGCAAGCACAGGCAGCACAGCAAACACAGGCAGCACAGCAAGCAAAGGCAGCAAGCACAGGCAGCAAGCACAGGCAGCACAGCAAGCACAGGCAGCAAGCACAGGCAGCACAGCAAGCACAGGCAGCAAACACAGGCAGCACAGCAAGCACAGGCAGGAAGCACAGGCAGCACAGCAAGCACAGGCAGAGAAGCAAACACAGGCAGCACAGCAAGCACAGGCAGCATAGCAAGTACAGCAAGCACAGGCAGCAAGCACAGGCAGCAAGCACAGGCAGCACAGCAAGCACAGGCAGCAAGCAAAGGCCACACAGCAAGCACAGGCAGCAAGCACAGGCAGCACAGCAAGCACAGGCAGCAAGCACAGGCAGCACTGCAAGCACAGGCAGCACAGCACAGGCAGCACAGCAAGCACAGGCAGCAAGCACAGGCAGCAAGCACAGGCAGCAAGCACAGGCAGCACAACAAGCACAGGCAGCACAGCAAGCACAGGCAGCAAGCACAGGCAGCACAGCAAACACAGGCAGCACAGCAAGCACAGGCAGCAAACACAGGCAGCACAGCAAGCACAGGCAGCAAGCACAGGCAGCACAGCAAACACAGGCAGCACAGCAAGCACAGGCAGCAAGCACAGGCAGCACAGCAAACACAGGCAGCACAGCAAGCACAGGCAGCAAGCACAGGCAGCAAAGCAAGCACAGGCAGCATAGCAAGTACAGCAAGCACAGGCAGCAAGCACAGGCACCACA
>CAWWDK010000137.1:0-26340 GCA_963942575.1 Priocnemis perturbator | reverse complement strand
TCTTAGACTCTAAAAACGCGTATGACACTTGATTCGCACGAATCCGTTGAGAAATGGCCGAGATACGCCGTGTTGCACTTCCGGACGACGAATTCATTCAATTCGTTCAAGAACTCTCGTATCTCGGACATCCGCGAGTGTTTCGCTTCGAAAACGTGGTCCCCGTCTGTTTTAGACGCTAAAAACGCGTATGACACTTGATTCGCACGAATCCGTTGAGAAATGGCCGAGATACGCCGTGTTGCACTTCCGGACGACGAATTCATTCAATTCGTTCAAGAACTCTCGTATCTCGGACATCCGCGAGTGTTTCGCGTCGAAACGTGGTCCCCGTCTGTTTTAGACGCTAAAAACGCGGATGACACTTGATTCGCACCAATCCGTTGAGAAATGGCCGAGATACGCCGTGTTACACTTCCGGACGATGAAATCTTGCTAGTTCTCACGTTTTGCAAGCGAAACGCACCAATGCACCGCGTTTCGTTCAATTCGTTCAAGAACTCTCGTATCTCGGACATCCGCGAGTGTTTCGCGTCGAAAACGTGGTCCCGTCTGTTTTAGACGCTAAAAACGCGCATGACACTTGATTCGCACGAATCCGTTTAGAAATGGCCGAGATACGCCGTGTACACTTCCGGACGATGAATTCGTTCAATTCGTTCAAGAACTCTCGTATCTCGGACATCCGCGAGTGTTTCGCGTCGAAACGTGGTCCCCGTCTGTTTTAGACGCTAAAAACGCGTATGACACTTGATTCGCACGAATCCGTTGAGAAATGGCCGAGATACGCCGTATTGCACTTCCGGACGATGAATTCATTCAATTCGTTCAAGAACTCTCGTATTTCGGACATCCGCGAGTGTTTCGCGTCGAAAACTTGGTCCCCGTCTGTTTTAGACGCTAAAAACGCGTATGACACTTGATTCGCACCAATCCGTTGAGAAATGGCCGAGATACGCCGTGTTACACTTCCGGACGATGAAATCTTGCTAGTTCTCACGTTTTGCAACCGAAACGCACCAATGCACCGCGTTTCGTTCAATTCGTTCAAGAACTCTCGTATCTCGGACATCCGCGAGTTTTTCGCGTCGAAAACGTGGTCCCCATCTGTTTTAGACGCTAAAAACGCGTATGACACTTGATTCGCACGAATCCGTTGAGAAATGGCCGAGATACGCCGTGTTACACTTCCGGACGATGAAATCTTGCTAGTTCTCACGTTTTGCAAGCGAAACGCACCAATGCACCGCGTTTCGTTCAATTCGTTCAAGAACTCTCGTATCTCGGACATCCGCGAGTGTTTCGCGTCGAAAACGTGGTCCCCGTCTGTTTTAGACGCTAAAAACGCGGATGACACTTGATTCGCACCAATCCGTTGAGAAATGGCCGAGATACGCCGTGTTACACTTCCGGACGATGAAATCTTGCTAGTTCTCACGTTTTGCAAGCGAAACGCACCGATGCACCGCGTTTCGTTCAATTCGTTCAAGAACTCTCGTATCTCGGACATCCGCGAGTGTTTCGCTTCGAAAACGTGGTCCCCATCTGTTTTAGACGCTAAAAACGCGCATGAGACTTGATTCGCACGAATCCGTTTAGAAATGGCCGAGATACGCCGTGTTACACTTCCGGACGATGAATTCGTTCAATTCGTTCAAGAACTCTCGTATCTCGGACATCCGCGAGTGTTTCGCGTCGAAAACGTGGTCCCCGTCTGTTTTAGACGCTAAAAACGCGTATGACACTTGATTCGCACGAATCCGTTGAGAAATGGCCGAGATACGCCGTATTGCACTTCCGGACGATGAATTCATTCAATTCGTTCAAGAACTCTCGTATTTCGGACATCCGCGAGTGTTTCGCGTCGATAACTTGGTCCCCGTCTGTTTTAGACGCTAAAAACGCGTATGACACTTGATTCGCACCAATCCGTTGAGAAATGGCCGAGATACGCCGTTGTTACACTTCCGAACGATGAAATCTTGCTAGTTCTCACGTTTTGCAAGCGAAACGCACCGATGCACCGCGTTTCGTTCAATTCGTTCAAGAACTCTCGTATCTCGGACATCCGCGAATGTTTCGCGTCGAAAACGTGGTCCCCATCTGTTTTAGACGCTAAAAACGCGTATGACACTTGATTCGCACCAATCCGTTGAGAAATGGCCGAGATACGCCGTGTTACACTTCCGGACGATGAAATCTTGCTAGTTCTCACGTTTTGCAAGCGAAACGCACCAATGTACCGCGTTTCGTTCAATTCGTTCAAGAACTCTCGTATCTCGGACATCCGCTAGTGTTTCGCGTCGAAAACGTGGTCCCCGTCTGTTTTAGACGCTAAAAACGCGGATGACACTTGATTCGCACCAATCCGTTGAGAAATGGCCGAGATACGCCGTGTTACACTTCCGGACGATGAAATGTTGCTAGTTCTCACGTTTTGCAAGCGAAACGCACCAATGCACCGCGTTTCGTTCAATTCGTTCAAGAAATCTCGTATCTCGGACATCCGCGAGTGTTTCGCGTCGAAAACGTGGTCCCCGTCTGTTTTAGACGCTAAAAACGCGCATGACACTTGATTCGCACGAATCCGTTTAGAAATGGCCGAGATACGCCGTGTTACACTTCCGGACGATGAATTCGTTCAATTCGTCCAAGAAGTCTCGTATCTCGGACATCCGCGAGTGTTTCGCGTCGAAAACGTGGTCCCCGTCTGTTTTAGACGCTAAAAACGCGTATGAAACTTGATTCGCACGAATCCGTTGAGAAATGGCCGAGATACGCCGTGTTGCACTTCCGGACGATGAATTCATTCAATTCGTTCAAGAACTCTCGTATTTCGGACATCCGCGAGTGTTTCGCGTCGAAAACTTGGTCCCCGTCTGTTTTAGACGCTAAAAACGCGTATGACACTTGATTCGCACCAATCCGTTGAGAAATGGCCGAGATACGCCGTGTTACACTTCCGGACGATGAAATCTTGCTAGTTCTCACGTTTTGCAAGCGAAACGCACAAATGCACCGCGTTTCGTTCAATTCGTTCAAGAACTCTCGTATCTCGGACATCCGCGAATGTTTCGCGTCGAAAACGTGGTCCCCATCTGTTTTAGACGCTAAAAACGCGTATGACACTTGATTCGCACCAATCCGTTGAGAAATGGCCGAGATACGCCGTGTTACACTTCCGGACGATGAAATCTTGCTAGTTCTCACGTTTTGCAAGCGAAACGCACCAATGTACGCGTTTCGTTCAATTCGTTCAAGAACTCTCGTATCTCGGACATCCGCTAGTGTTTCGCGTCGAAAACGTGGTCCCCGTCTGTTTTAGACGCTAAAAACGCGGATGACACTTGATTCGCACCAATCCGTTGAGAAATGGCCGAGATACGCCGTGTTACACTTCCGGACGATGAAATGTTGCTAGTTCTCACGTTTTGCAAGCGAAACGCACCAATGCACCGCGTTTCGTTCAATTCGTTCAAGAAATCTCGTATCTCGGACATCCGCGAGTGTTTCGCGTCGAAAACGTGGTCCCCGTCTGTTTAGACGCTAAAAACGCGCATGACACTTGATTCGCACGAATCCGTTTAGAAATGGCCGAGATACGCCGTGTTACACTTCCGGACGATGAATTCGTTCAATTCGTCCAAGAAGTCTCGTATCTCGGACATCCGCGAGTGTTTCGCGTCGAAAACGTGGTCCCCGTCTGTTTTAGACGCTAAAAACGCGTATGAAACTGATTCGCACGAATCCGTTGAGAAATGGCCGAGATACGCCGTGTTGCACTTCCGGACGATGAATTCATTCAATTCGTTCAAGAACTCTCGTATTTCGGACATCCGCGAGTGTTTCGCGTCGAAAACTTGGTCCCCGTCTGTTTTAGACGCTAAAAACGCGTATGACACTTGATTCGCACCAATCCGTTGAGAAATGGCCGAGATACGCCGTGTTACACTTCCGGACGATGAAATCTTGCTAGTTCTCACGTTTTGCAAGCGAAACGCACAAATGCACCGCGTTTCGTTCAATTCGTTCAAGAACTCTCGTATCTCGGACATCCGCGAGTGTTTCGCGTCGAAAACGTGGTCCCCGTCTGTTTTAGAAGCTAAAAACGCGTATGACACTTGATTCGCATGAATCCGTTGAGAAATGGCCGAGATACGCCGTGTTACACTTCCGGACGATGAAATCTTGCTAGTTATCGCGTTTTGCAAGCGAAACACACGATGCACCGCGTTTCGTTCAATTCGTTCAAGAACTCTCGTATCTCGGACATCCGCGAGTGTTTCGCGTCGAAAACGTGGTCCCCATCTGTTTTAGACGCTAAAAACGCGTATGACACTTGATTCGCACGAATCCGTTGAGAAATGGCCGAGATACGCCGTGTTGCACTTCCGGACGATGAATTCATTCAATTCGTTCAAGAACTCTCGTATTTCGGACATCCGCGAGTGTTTCGCGTCGAAAACTTGGTCCCCGTCTGTTTTAGACGCTAAAAACGCGTATGACACTTGATTCGCACCAATCCGTTGAGAAATGGCCGAGATACGCCGTGTTACACTTCCGGACGATGAAATCTTGCTAGTTCTCACGTTTTGCAAGCGAAACGCACAAATGCACCGCGTTTCGTTCAATTCGTTCAAGAACTCTCGTATCTCGGACATCCGCGAGTGTTTCGCGTCGAAAACGTGGTCCCCGTCTGTTTTAGAAGCTAAAAACGCGTATGACACTTGATTCGCATGAATCCGTTGAGAAATGGCCGAGATACGCCGTGTTACACTTCCGGACGATGAAATCTTGCTAGTTATCGCGTTTTGCAAGCGAAACACACGATGCACCGCGTTTCGTTCAATTCGTTCAAGAACTCTCGTATCTCGGACATCCGCGAGTGTTTCGCGTCGAAAACGTGGTCCCCATCTGTTTTAGACGCTAAAAACGCGTATGACACTTGATTCGCACGAATCCGTGGAGAAATGGCCGAGATACGCCGTGTTACACTTCCGGACGATGAATTCGTTCAATTCGTTTAAGAACTCTCGTATCTCGGACATCCACGAGTGTTTCGCGTCGAAAACGTTGTCCCCGTCTGTCTTAGACTCTAAAAACGCGTATGACACTTGATTCGCACGAATCCGTTGAGAAATGGCCGAGATACGCCGTGTTGCACTTCCGGACGACGAATTCATTCAATTCGTTCAAGAACTCTCGTATCTCGGACATCCGCGAGTGTTTCGCGTCGAAAACGTGGTCCCCGTCTGTTTAGACGCTAAAAACGCGTATGACACTTGATTCGCACGAATCCGTTGAGAAATGGCCGAGATACGCCGTGTTGCACTTCCGGACGACGAATTCATTCAATTCGTTCAAGAAATCTCGTATCTCGGACATCCGCGAGTGTTTCGCGTCGAAAACGTGGTCCCCGTCTGTTTTAGACGCTAAAAACGCGGATGACACTTGATTCGCACCAATCCGTTGAGAAATGGCCGAGATACGCCGTGTTACACTTCCGGACGATGAAATCTTGCTAGTTCTCACGTTTTGCAAGCGAAACGCACCAATGCACCGCGTTTCGTTCAATTCGTTCAAGAACTCTCGTATCTCGGACATCCGCGAGTGTTTCGCGTCGAAAACGTGGTCCCCGTCTGTTTTAGACGCTAAAAACGCGCATGACACTTGATTCGCACGAATCCGTTTAGAAATGGCCGAGATACGCCGTGTACACTTCCGGACGATGAATTCGTTCAATTCGTTCAAGAACTCTCGTATCTCGGACATCCGCGAGTGTTTCGCGTCGAAAACGTGGTCCCCGTCTGTTTTAGACGCTAAAAACGCGTATGACACTTGATTCGCACGAATCCGTTGAGAAATGGCCGAGATACGCCGTATTGCACTTCCGGACGATGAATTCATTCAATTCGTTCAAGAACTCTCGTATTTCGGACATCCGCGAGTGTTTCGCGTCGAAAACTTGGTCCCCGTCTGTTTTAGACGCTAAAAACGCGTATGACACTTGATTCGCACCAATCCGTTGAGAAATGGCCGAGATACGCCGTGTTACACTTCCGGACAATGAAATCTTGCTAGTTCTCACGTTTTGCAACCGAAACGCACCAATGCACCGCGTTTCGTTCAATTCGTTCAAGAACTCTCGTATCTCGGACATCCGCGAGTGTTTCGCGTCGAAAACGTGGTCCCCATCTGTTTTAGACGTTAAAAACGCGTATGACACTTGATTCGCACGAATCCGTTGAGAAATGGCCGAGATACGCCGTGTTACACTTCCGGACGATGAATTCATTCAATTCGTTTAAGAACTCTCGTATCTCGGACATCCACGAGTGTTTCGCGTCGAAAACGTCGTCCCCGTCTGTTTTAGACTCTAAAAACGCGTATGACACTTGTTTCGCACGAATCCGTTGAGAAATGGCCGAGATACGCCGTGTTACACTTCCGGACGATGAAATCTTGCTAGTTATCGCGTTTTGCAAGCGAAACACACGATGCACCGCGTTTCGTTCAATTCGTTCAAGAACTCTCGTATCTCGGACATCCGCGAGTGTTTCGCGTCGAAAACGTGGTCCCCATCTGTTTTAGACGCTAAAAACGCGTATGACACTTGATTCGCACGAATCCGTTGAGAAATGGCCGAGATATGCCGTGTTACACTTCCGGACGATGAATTCGTTCAATTCGTCCGAGAACTCTCGTATCTCGGACATCCGCGAGTGTTTCGCGTCGAAAACGTTGTCCCCGTCTGTCTTAGACTCTAAAAACGCGTATGACACTTGATTCGCATGAATCCGTTGAGAAATGGCCGAGATACGCCGTGTTGCACTTCCAGACGACGAATTCATTCAATTCGTTCAAGAACTCTCGTATCTCGGACATCCGCGAGTGTTTCGCGTCGAAAACGTGGTCCCCGTCTGTTTTAGACGCTAAAAACGCGTATGACACTTGATTCGCACGAATCCGTTGAGAAATGGCCGAGATACGCCGTGTTGCACTTCCGGACGATGAAATCTTGCTAGTTCTCACGTTTTGCAACCGAAACGCACCAATGCACCGCGTTTCGTTCAATTCGTTCAAGAACTCTCGTATCTCGGACATCCGCGAGTGTTTCGCGTCGAAAACGTGGTCCCCATCTGTTTTAGACGCTAAAAACGCGTATGACACTTGATTCGCACGAATCCGTTGAGAAATGGCCGAGATACGCCGTGTTACACTTCCGGACGATGAAATCTTGCTAGTTCTCACGTTTTGCAAGCGAAACGCACCAATGCACCGCGTTTCGTTCAATTCGTTCAAGAACTCTCGTATCTCGGACATCCGCGAGTGTTTCGCGTCGAAAACGTGGTCCCCGTCTGTTTTAGACGCTAAAAACGCGGATGACACTTGATTCGCACCAATCCGTTGAGAAATGGCCGAGATACGCCGTGTTACACTTCCGGACGATGAAATCTTGCTAGTTCTCACGTTTTGCAAGCAAAACGCACCGATGCACCGCGTTTCGTTCAATTCGTTCAAGAACTCTCGTATCTCGGACATCCGCGAGTGTTTCGCTTCGAAAACGTGGTCCCCATCTGTTTTAGACGCTAAAAACGCGCATGAGACTTGATTCGCACGAATCCGTTTAGAAATGGCCGAGATACGCCGTGTTACACTTCCGGACGATGAATTCGTTCAATTCGTTCAAGAACTCTCGTATCTCGGACATCCGCGAGTGTTTCGCGTCGAAAACATGGTCCCCGTCTGTTTTAGACGCTAAAAACGCGTATGACACTTGATTCGCACGAATCCGTTGAGAAATGGCCGAGATACGCCGTATTGCACTTCCGGACGATGAATTCATTCAATTCGTTCAAGAACTCTCGTATTTCGGACATCCGCGAGTGTTTCGCGTCGAAAACTTGGTCCCCGTCTGTTTTATACGCTAAAAACGCGTATGACACTTGATTCGCACCAATCCGTTGAGAAATGGCCGAGATACGCCGTGTTACACTTCCGAACGATGAAATCTTGCTAGTTCTCACGTTTTGCAAGCGAAACGCACCGATGCACCGCGTTTCGTTCAATTCGTTCAAGAACTCTCGTATCTCGGACATCCGCGAATGTTTCGCGTCGAAAACGTGGTCCCCATCTGTTTTAGACGCTAAAAACGCGTATGACACTTGATTCGCACCAATCCGTTGAGAAATGGCCGAGATACGCCGTGTTACACTTCCGGACGATGAAATCTTGCTAGTTCTCACGTTTTGCAAGCGAAACGCACCAATGTACCGCGTTTCGTTCCATTCGTTCAAGAACTCTCGTATCTCGGACATCCGCTAGTGTTTCGCGTCGAAAACGTGGTCCCCGTCTGTTTTAGACGCTAAAAACGCGGATGACACTTGATTCGCACCAATCCGTTGAGAAATGGCCGAGATACGCCGTGTTACACTTCCGGACGATGAAATGTTGCTAGTTCTCACGTTTTGCAAGCGAAACGCACCAATGCACCGCGTTTCGTTCAATTCGTTCAAGAAATCTCGTATCTCGGACATCCGCGAGTGTTTCGCGTCGAAAACGTGGTCCCCGTCTGTTTTAGACGCTAAAAACGCGCATGACACTTGATTCGCACGAATCCGTTTAGAAATGGCCGAGATACGCCGTGTTACACTTCCGGACGATGAATTCGTTCAATTCGTCCAAGAACTCTCGTATCTCGGACATCCGCGAGTGTTTCGCGTCGAAAACGTGGTCCCCGTCTGTTTTAGACGCTAAAAACGCGTATGAAACTTGATTCGCACGAATCCGTTGAGAAATGGCCGAGATACGCCGTGTTGCACTTCTGGACGATGAATTCATTCAATTCGTTCAAGAACTCTCGTATTTCGGACATCCGCGAGTGTTTCGCGTCGAAAACTTGGTCCCCGTCTGTTTTAGACGCTAAAAACGCGTATGACACTTGATTCGCACTAATCCGTTGAGAAATGGCCGAGATACGCCGTGTTACACTTCCGGACGATGAAATCTTGCTAGTTCTCACGTTTTGCAAGCGAAACGCACCAATGCACCGCGTTTCGTTCAATTCGTTCAAGAACTCTCGTATCTCGGACATCCGCGAGTGTTTCGCGTCGAAAACGTGGTCCCCGTCTGTTTTAGAAGCTAAAAACGCGTATGACACTTGATTCGCACGAATCCGTTGAGAAATGGCCGAGATACGCCGTGTTACACTTCCGGACGATGAAATCTTGCTAGTTATCGCGTTTTGCAAGCGAAACACACGATGCACCGCGTTTCGTTCAATTCGTTCAAGAACTCTCGTATCTCGGACATCCGCGAGTGTTTCGCGTCGAAAATGTGGTCCCCGTCTGTTTTAGACGCTAAAAACGCGTATGACACTTGATTCGCACGAATCCGTGGAGAAATGGCCGAGATACGCCGTGTTACACTTCCGGACGATGAATTCGTTCAATTCGTTTAAGAACTCTGGTATCTCGGACATCCACGAGTGTTTCGCGTCGAAAACGTTGTCCCCGTCTGTCTTAGACTCTAAAAACGCGTATGACACTTGATTCGCACGAATCCGTTGAGAAATGGCCGAGATACGCCGTGTTGCACTTCCGGACGACGAATTCATTCAATTCGTTCAAGAACTCTCGTATCTCGGACATCCGCGAGTGTTTCGCTTCGAAAACGTGGTCCCCGTCTGTTTTAGACGCTAAAAACGCGTATGACACTTGATTCGCACGAATCCGTTGAGAAATGGCCGAGATACGCCGTGTTGCACTTCCGGACGACGAATTCATTCAATTCGTTCAAGAACTCTCGTATCTCGGACATCCGCGAGTGTTTCGCGTCGAAAACGTGGTCCCCGTCTGTTTTAGACGCTAAAAACGCGGATGACACTTGATTCGCACCAATCCGTTGAGAAATGGCCGAGATACGCCGTGTTACACTTCCGGACGATGAAATCTTGCTAGTTCTCACGTTTTGCAAGCGAAACGCACCAATGCACCGCGTTTCGTTCAATTCGTTCAAGAACTCTCGTATCTCGGACATCCGCGAGTGTTTCGCGTCGAAAACGTGGTCCCCGTCTGTTTTAGACGCTAAAAACGCGCATGACACTTGATTCGCACGAATCCGTTTAGAAATGGCCGAGATACGCCGTGTACACTTCCGGACGATGAATTCGTTCAATTCGTTCAAGAACTCTCGTATCTCGGACATCCGCGAGTGTTTCGCGTCGAAAACGTGGTCCCCGTCTGTTTTAGACGCTAAAAACGCGTATGACACTTGATTCGCACGAATCCGTTGAGAAATGGCCGAGATACGCCGTATTGCACTTCCGGACGATGAATTCATTCAATTCGTTCAAGAACTCTCGTATTTCGGACATCCGCGAGTGTTTCGCGTCGAAAACTTGGTCCCCGTCTGTTTTAGACGCTAAAAACGCGTATGACACTTGATTCGCACCAATCCGTTGAGAAATGGCCGAGATACGCCGTGTTACACTTCCGGACGATGAAATCTTGCTAGTTCTCACGTTTTGCAACCGAAACGCACCAATGCACCGCGTTTCGTTCAATTCGTTCAAGAACTCTCGTATCTCGGACATCCGCGAGTTTTTCGCGTCGAAAACGTGGTCCCCATCTGTTTTAGACGCTAAAAACGCGTATGACACTTGATTCGCACGAATCCGTTGAGAAATGGCCGAGATACGCCGTGTTACACTTCCGGACGATGAAATCTTGCTAGTTCTCACGTTTTGCAAGCGAAACGCACCAATGCACCGCGTTTCGTTCAATTCGTTCAAGAACTCTCGTATCTCGGACATCCGCGAGTGTTTCGCGTCGAAAACGTGGTCCCCGTCTGTTTTAGACGCTAAAAACGCGGATGACACTTGATTCGCACCAATCCGTTGAGAAATGGCCGAGATACGCCGTGTTACACTTCCGGACGATGAAATCTTGCTAGTTCTCACGTTTTGCAAGCGAAACGCACCGATGCACCGCGTTTCGTTCAATTCGTTCAAGAACTCTCGTATCTCGGACATCCGCGAGTGTTTCGCTTCGAAAACGTGGTCCCCATCTGTTTTAGACGCTAAAAACGCGCATGAGACTTGATTCGCACGAATCCGTTTAGAAATGGCCGAGATACGCCGTGTTACACTTCCGGACGATGAATTCGTTCAATTCGTTCAAGAACTCTCGTATCTCGGACATCCGCGAGTGTTTCGCGTCGAAAACGTGGTCCCCGTCTGTTTTAGACGCTAAAAACGCGTATGACACTTGATTCGCACGAATCCGTTGAGAAATGGCCGAGATACGCCGTATTGCACTTCCGGACGATGAATTCATTCAATTCGTTCAAGAACTCTCGTATTTCGGACATCCGCGAGTGTTTCGCGTCGATAACTTGGTCCCCGTCTGTTTTAGACGCTAAAAACGCGTATGACACTTGATTCGCACCAATCCGTTGAGAAATGGCCGAGATACGCCGTGTTACACTTCCGAACGATGAAATCTTGCTAGTTCTCACGTTTTGCAAGCGAAACGCACCGATGCACCGCGTTTCGTTCAATTCGTTCAAGAACTCTCGTATCTCGGACATCCGCGAATGTTTCGCGTCGAAAACGTGGTCCCCATCTGTTTTAGACGCTAAAAACGCGTATGACACTTGATTCGCACCAATCCGTTGAGAAATGGCCGAGATACGCCGTGTTACACTTCCGGACGATGAAATCTTGCTAGTTCTCACGTTTTGCAAGCGAAACGCACCAATGTACCGCGTTTCGTTCAATTCGTTCAAGAACTCTCGTATCTCGGACATCCGCTAGTGTTTCGCGTCGAAAACGTGGTCCCCGTCTGTTTTAGACGCTAAAAACGCGGATGACACTTGATTCGCACCAATCCGTTGAGAAATGGCCGAGATACGCCGTGTTACACTTCCGGACGATGAAATGTTGCTAGTTCTCACGTTTTGCAAGCGAAACGCACCAATGCACCGCGTTTCGTTCAATTCGTTCAAGAAATCTCGTATCTCGGACATCCGCGAGTGTTTCGCGTCGAAAACGTGGTCCCCGTCTGTTTTAGACGCTAAAAACGCGCATGACACTTGATTCGCACGAATCCGTTTAGAAATGGCCGAGATACGCCGTGTTACACTTCCGGACGATGAATTCGTTCAATTCGTCCAAGAAGTCTCGTATCTCGGACATCCGCGAGTGTTTCGCGTCGAAAACGTGGTCCCCGTCTGTTTTAGACGCTAAAAACGCGTATGAAACTTGATTCGCACGAATCCGTTGAGAAATGGCCGAGATACGCCGTGTTGCACTTCCGGACGATGAATTCATTCAATTCGTTCAAGAACTCTCGTATTTCGGACATCCGCGAGTGTTTCGCGTCGAAAACTTGGTCCCCGTCTGTTTTAGACGCTAAAAACGCGTATGACACTTGATTCGCACCAATCCGTTGAGAAATGGCCGAGATACGCCGTGTTACACTTCCGGACGATGAAATCTTGCTAGTTCTCACGTTTTGCAAGCGAAACGCACAAATGCACCGCGTTTCGTTCAATTCGTTCAAGAACTCTCGTATCTCGGACATCCGCGAGTGTTTCGCGTCGAAAACGTGGTCCCCGTCTGTTTTAGAAGCTAAAAACGCGTATGACACTTGATTCGCATGAATCCGTTGAGAAATGGCCGAGATACGCCGTGTTACACTTCCGGACGATGAAATCTTGCTAGTTATCGCGTTTTGCAAGCGAAACACACGATGCACCGCGTTTCGTTCAATTCGTTCAAGAACTCTCGTATCTCGGACATCCGCGAGTGTTTCGCGTCGAAAACGTGGTCCCCATCTGTTTTAGACGCTAAAAACGCGTATGACACTTGATTCGCACGAATCCGTTGAGAAATGGCCGAGATACGCCGTGTTACACTTCCGGACGATGAATTCGTTCAATTCGTCCGAGAACTCTCGTATCTCGGACATCCGCGAGTGTTTCGCGTCGAAAACGTTGTCCCCGTCTGTCTTAGACTCTAAAAACGCGTATGACACTTGATTCGCACGAATCCGTTGAGAAATGGCCGAGATACGCCGTGTTGCACTTCCGGACGATGAATTCGTTCAATTCGTTCAAGAACTTTCGTATCTCGGACATCCGCGAGTGTTTCGCGTCGAAAACGTGGTCCCCGTCTGTTTTAGACGCTATAAACGCGTATGACACTTGATTCCCACGAATCCGTTGAGAAATGGCCGAGATACGCCGTGTTACACTTTCGGACGATGAATTCGTTCAATTCGTTCAAGAACTCTCGTATCTCGGACATCCGCGAGTGTTTCGCGTTGAAAACGTGGTGCCCGTCTGTTTTAGACGCTAAAAACGCGTATGACACTTGATTCGCACGAATCTGTTGAGAAATGGCCGAGATACGCCGTGTTACACTTCCCGACGATGAAATCTTGCTAGTTCTCACGTTTTGCAAGTGAAACGCACGATGCACCGCGTTTCGTTCAATTCGTTCAAGAACTATCGTATCTCGGACATCCGCGAGTGTTTCGCGTCGAAAACGTGGTCCCCCTGTGTGTTTTAGACGCTAAAAACGCGTATGACACTTGATTCGCACGAATCCGTTGAGAAATGGCCGAGATACGCCGTGTTACACTTCCGGACGATGAGTTCGTTCAATTCGTTCAAGAACTCTCGTATCTCGGACATCCGCGAGTGTTTCGCGTCGAAAACGTGGTCCCCGTCTGTTTTAGACGCTAAAAACGCGTATGACACTTGATTCGCACGAATCCGTTGAGAAATGGCCGAGATACGCCGTGTTACACTTCCGGACGATGAAATCTTGCTAGTTCTCACGTTTTGCAAGCGAAACGCACGATGCACCGCGTTTCGTTCAATTCGTTCAAGAACTCTCGTATCTCGGACATCCGCGAGAGTTTCGCGTCGAAAACGTGGTCCCTGTCTGTTTTAGACGCTAAAAACGCGTATGACACTTGATTCGCACGAATCCGTTGAGAAATGGCCGAGATACGCCGTGTTACACTTCCGGACGATGAAATCTTGATAGTACTCACGTTTTGCAAGCAAAACGCACGATGCACCGCGTTACGTTCATTTCGTTCAAGAACTCTCGTATCTCGGACATCCGCGAGTGTTTCGCGTCGAAAACGTGGTCCCCGACTTTTTAGACGCTAAAGACGCGTATGACACTTGATTCGCACGAATCCGTTGAGAAATGGCCGAGATACGCCGTGTTACACTTCCGGACGATGAATTCGTTCAATTCGTTCAAGAACTTTCGTATCTCGGACATCCGCGAGTGTTTCGCGTCGAAAACGTGGTCCCCGTCTGTTTTAGACGGTAAAAACGCGTATGACCGTTGATTCGCACGAATCCGTTGAGAAATGGCCGAGATACGCCGTGTTACACTTTCGGACGATTAAATCTTGCTAGTTCTCACGCTTTGCAAGCGAAACGCACGATGCACCGCGTTTCGTTCAATTCGGTCAAGAACTCTCGCATCTCGGACATCCGCGAGTGTTTCGCGTCGAAAACGTGGTCCCCGTCTGTTTTAGACGCTAAAGACGCGTATGACACTTGATTCGCACGAATCCGTTGAGAAATGGCCGAGATACGCCGTGTTACACTTCCGGACGATGAATTCGTCCAATTCGTTGAAGAACTTTCGTATCTCGGACATCCGCGAGTGTTTCGCGTCGAAAACGAGGTCCCCGTCTGTTTTAGACGCTAAAAACGCGTATGACCGTTGATTCGCACGAATCCGTTGAGAAATGGCCGAGATACGCCGTGTTACACTTCCGGACGATGAAATCTTGCTAGTTCTCACGTTTTGCAAGCGAAACACACGATGCACCGCGTTTCGTTCAATTCGTTCAAGAACTCTCGTATCTCGGACATCCGCGAGCGTTTCGCGTCGAAAATGTGGTCCCCGTCTGTTTTAGACGCTAAAAACGCGTATGACACTTGATTCGCACGAATCCGTGGAGAAATGGCCGAGATACGCCGTGTTACACTTCCGGACGATGAAATGTTGCTAGTTCTCACGTTTTGCAAGCGAAACGCACCAATGCACCGCGTTTCGTTCAATTCGTTCAAGAAATCTCGTATCTCGGACATCCGGGAGTGTTTCGCGTCGAAAACGTGGTTCCCGTCTGTTTTAGACGCTAAAAACGCGCATGACACTTGATTCGTACGAATCCGTTTAGAAATGGCCGAGATACGCCGTGTTACACTTCCGGACGATGAATTCGTTCAATTCGTCCAAGAACTCTCGTATCTCGGACATCCGCGAGTGTTTCGCGTCGAAAACGTGGTCCCCGTCTGTTTTAGACGCTAAAAACGCGTATGACACTTGATTCGCACGAATCCGTTGAGAAATGGCCGAGATACGCCGTGTTGCACTTCCGGACGATGAATTCATTCAATTCGTTCAAGAACTCTCGTATTTCGGACATCCGCGAGTGTTTCGCGTGGAAAACTTGGTCCCCGTCTGTTTTAGACGCTAAAAACGCGTATGACACTTGATTCGCACCAATCCGTTGAGAAATGGCCGAGATACGCCGTGTTACACTTCAGGACGATGAAATCTTGCTAGTTCTCACGTTTTGCAAGCGAAACGCACCAATGGACCGCGTTTCGTTCAATTCGTTCAAGAACTCTCGTATCTCGGACATCCGCGAGTGTTTCGCGTCGAAAACGTGGTCCCCGTCTGTTTTAGAAGCTAAAAACGCGTATGACACTTGATTCGCACTAATCCGTTGAGAAATGGCCGAGATAGGCCGTGGTACACTTCCGGACGATGAAATCTTGCTAGTTCTCACGTTTTGCAAGCGAAACACACGATGCACCGCGTTTCGTTCAATTCGTTCAAGAACTCTCGTATCTCGGACATCCGCGAGTGTTTCGCGTCGAAAATGTGGTCCCCGTCTGTTTTAGACGCTAAAAACGCGTATGACACTTGATTCGCACGAATCCGTGGAGAAATGGCCGAGATACGCCGTGTTACACTTCCGGACGATGAATTCGTTCAATTCGTTCAAGAACTCTCGTATCTCGGACATCCGCGAGTGTTTCGCGTCGAAAACGTGGTCCCCGTCTGTTTTAGACGCTAAAAACGCGGATGACACTTGATTCGCACCAATCCGTTGAGAAATGGCCGAGATACGCCGTGTTACACTTCCGGACGATGAAATCTTGCTAGTTCTCACGATTTGCAAGCGAAACGCACGATGCACCGCGTTTCGTTCAATTCGTACAAGAACTCTAATATCTCGGACATCCGCGAGTGTTTCGCGTCGAAAACATGGTCCCCGTCTGTTTTAGACGCTAAAAACGCGTATGACACTTGATTCGCACGAATCCGTTGAGAAATGGCCGAGATACGCCGTGTTACACGTCCGGACGATGAAATCTTGCTTGTTCTCACGTTTTGCAATCGAAATGCACGATGCACCGCGTTTCGTTCAATTCGTTCAAGAACTCTCGTATCTCGGACATCCGCGAGTGTTTCGCGTCGAAAACGTGGTCCCCGTCTGTTTTAGACGCTAAAAACGCGCATGACACTTGATTCGCACGAATCCGTTTAGAAATGGCCGAGATACGCCGTGTTACACTTTCGGACGATGAATTCGTTCAATTCGTCCAAGAACTCTCGTATCTCGGACATCCGCGAGTGTTTCGCGTCGAAAACGTGGTCCCCGTCTGTTTTAGACGCTAAAAACGCGTATGACACTTGATTCGCACGAATCCGTTGAGGAATGGCCGAGATACGCCGTGTTGCACTTCCGGACGATGAATTCATTCAATTCGTTCAAGAACTCTCGTATCACGGACATCCGCGAGTGTTTCGCGTCGAAAACGTGGTCCCCGTCTGTTTTAGAAACTAAAAACGCGTATGACACTTGATTCGCACGAATCCGTTGAGAAATGGCCGAGATAGGCCGTGGTACACTTCCGGACGATGAAATCTTGCTAGTTCTCACGTTTTGCAAGCGAAACACACGATGCACCGCGTTTCGTTCAATTCGTTCAAGAACTCTCGTATCTCGGACATCCGCGAGTGTTTCGCGTCGAAAATGTGGTCCCCGTTTGTTTTAGACGCTAAAAACGCGTATGACACTTGATTCGCACGAATCCGTGGAGAAATGGCCGAGATACGCCGTGTTACACTTCCGGACGATGAATTCGTTCAATTCGTTTAAGAACTCTCGTATCTCGGACATCCACGAGTGTTTCGCGTCGAAAACGTCGTCCCCGTCTGTTTTAGACTCTATAAACGCGTATGACACTTGTTTCGCACGAATCCGTTGAGAAATGGCCGAGATACGCCGTGTTACACTTCCGGACGATGAAATCTTGCTAGTTATCGCGTTTTGCAAGCGAAACACACGATGCACCGCGTTTCGTTCAATTCGTTCAAGAACTCTCGTATCTCGGACACCCGCGAGTGTTCCGCGTCGAAAACGTGGTCCCCGTCTGTTTTAGACGCTAAAAACGCGTATGACACTTGATTCGCACGAATCCGTTGAGAAATGGCCGAGATACGCCGTGTTACACTTCCGGACGATGAATTCGTTCAATTCGTTCAAGAACTCTCGTATCTCGGACATCCGCGAGTGTTTCGCGTTGAAAACGTGGTGCCCGTCTGTTTTAGACGCTAAAAACGCGTATGACACTTGATTCGCACGAATCTGTTGAGAAATGGCCGAGATACGCCGTGTTACACTTCCCGACGATGAAATCTTGCTAGTTCTCACGTTTTGCAAGTGAAACGCACGATGCACCGCGTTTCGTTCAATTCGTTCAAGAACTATCGTATCTCGGACATCCGCGAGTGTTTCGCGTCGAAAACGTGGTCCCCCTTTGTGTTTTAGACGCTAAAAACGCGTATGACACTTGATTCGCACGAATCCGTTGAGAAATGGCCGAGATACGCCGTGTTACACTTCCGGACGATGAGTTCGTTCAATTCGTTCAAGAACTCTCGTATCTCGGACATCCGCGAGTGTTTCGCGTCGAAAACGTGGTCCCCGTCTGTTTTAGACGCTAAAAACGCGTATGACACTTGATTCGCACGAATCCGTTGAGAAATGGCCGAGATACGCCGTGTTACACTTCCGGACGATGAAATCTTGCTAGTTCTCACGTTTTGCAAGCGAAACGCACGATGCACCGCGTTTCGTTCAATTCGTTCAAGAACTCTCGTATCTCGGACATCCGCGAGTGTATCGCGTCGAAAACGTGGTCCCCGTCTGTTTTAGACGCTATAAACGCGTATGACACTTGATTCGCACGAATCCGTTGAAAAATGGCCGAGATACGCCGTGTTACACTTCCGGACGATGAAATCTTGCTAGTTCTCACGTTTTGCAAGCGAAACGCACGATGGACCGCGTTTCGTTCAATTCCTTCGAGAACTCTCGTATCTCGGACACCCGCGAGTGTTCCGCGTCGAAAACGTGGTGCCCGTCTGTTTTAGACGCTAAAAACGCGTATGACACTTGATTCGCACGAACCGGTTGAGAAATGGCCGAGATACGCCGTGTTACACTTCCCGACGATGAAATCTTGCTAGTTCTCACGTTTTGCAAGCGAAACGCACGATGCACCGCGTTTCGTTCAATTCGTTCAAGAACTCTCGTATCTCGGACATCCGCGAGTGTTTCGCGTCGAAAACGTGGTCCCTGTCTGTTTTAGACGCTAAAAACGCGTATGACACTTAATTCGCACGAATCCGTTCAGAAATGGCCGAGATACGCCGTGTTACACTTCCCGACGATGAAATCTTGCTAGTTCTCACGTTTTGCAAGCGAAACGCACGATGCACCGCGTTTCGTTCAATTCGTTCAAGAACTCTCGTATCTCGGACATCCGCGAGTGTTTCGCGTCGAAAACGTGGTCCCTGTCTGTTTTAGACGCTAAAAACGCGTATGACACTTGATTCGCACGAATCCGTTGAGAAATGGCCGAGATACGTCGTGTTACACTTCCGGACGATGAATTCATTCATTTCGTTCAAGAACTTTCGTATCTCGGACATCCGCGAGTGTATCGCGTCGAAAACGTGGTCCCCGTCTGTTTTAGACGCTATAAACGCGTATGACACTTGATTCGCACGAATCCGTTGAGAAATGGCCGAGATACGCCGTGTTACACTTCCGGACGATGAAATCTTGATAGTACTCACGTTTTGCAAGCAAAACGCACGATGCACCGCGTTACGTTCATTTCGTTCAAGAACTCTCGTATCTCGGACATCCGCGAGTGTTTCGCGTCGAAAACGTGGTCCCCGACTTTTTAGACGCTAAAGACGCGTATGACACTTGATTCGCACGAATCCGTTGAGAAATGGCCCAGATACGCCGTGTTACACTTCCGGACGATGAATTCGTTCAATTCGTTCAAGAACTTTCGTATCTCGGACATCTGCGAGTGTTTCGCGTCGAAAACGTGGTCCCCGTCTGTTTTAGACGGTAAAAACGCGTATGACCGTTGATTCGCACGAATCCGTTGAGAAATGGCCGAGATACGCCGTGTTACACTTTCGGACGATTAAATCTTGCTAGTTCTCACGCTTTGCAAGCGAAACGCACGATGCACCGCGTTTCGTTCAATTCGGTCAAGAACTCTCGCATCTCGGACATCCGCGAGTGTTTCGCGTCGAAAACGTGGTCCCTGTCTGTTTTAGACGCTAAAAACGCGTATGACACTTGATTCGCACGAATCCGTTGAGAAATGGCCGAGATACGCCGTGTTACACTTCCGGACGATGAAATCTTGATAGTACTCACGTTTTGCAAGCAAAACGCACGATGCACCGCGTTACGTTCATTTCGTTCAAGAACTCTCGCATCTCGGACATCCGCGAGTGTTTCGCGTCGAAAACGTGGTCCCCGACTTTTTAGACGCTAAAGACGCGTATGACACTTGATTCGCACGAATCCGTTGAGAAATGGCCGAGATACGCCGTGTTACACTTCCGGACGATGAAATCTTGCTAGTTCTCACGTTTTGCAAGCGAAACGCACGATGCACCGCGTTTCGTTCAATTCGTTCAAGAACTCTCGTATCTCGGACATCCGCGAGTGTTTCGCGTCGAAAACGTGGTCCCCGTCTGTTTTAGACGCTATAAACGCGTATGACACTTGATTCGCACGAATCCGTTGAAAAATGGCCGAGATACGCCGTGTTACACTTCCGGACGATGAAATCTTGCTAGTTCTCACGTTTTGCAAGCGAAACGCAAGATGGACCGCGTTTCGTTCAATTCCTTCGAGAACTCTCGTATCTCTGACATCCGCGAGGGTTTCGCGTCGAAAACATGGTCCCCGTCTGTTTTAGACGCTAAAATCGCGTATGACACTTGATTCGCACGAATCCGTTGAGAAATGGCCGAGATACGCCGTGTTACACGTCCGGACGATGAAATCTTGCTTGTTCTCACGTTTTGCAAGCGAAATGCACGATGCACCGCGTTTCGTTCAATTCGTTCAAGAACTCTCGTATCTCGGACATCCGCGAGTGTTTCGCGTCGAAAACGTGGTCCCCGTCTGTTTTTAGACGCTAAAAACGCGTATGACACTTGATTCGCACGAATCCGTTGAGAAATGTCCGAGATACGCCGTGTTACACTTCCGGACGATGAATTCGTTCAATTCGTTGAAGAACTTTCCTATCTTGGACATCCGCGAGTGTTTTGCGTCGAGAACGTGGTCCCCGTCTGTTTTAGACGCTATAAACGCGTATGACACTTGATTCGCACGAATCCGTTGAGAAATGGCCGAGATACGCCGTGTTACACTTCCGGACGATGAAATCTTGCTAGTTCTCACGTTTTGCAAGCGAAACGCACGATGCACCGCGTTTCGTTCCATTCGTTCAAGAACTCTCGTATCTCGGACATCCGCGAGTGTATCGCGTCGAAAACATGGTCCCCGTCTGTTTTAGACGCTAAAACGCGTATGACGCTTGATTCGCACGAATCCGTTGAGACATGGCCGATATACGCCGTGTTACACTTCCGGACGATGAAATCGTGCTAGTTCTCACGTTTTGCAAGCGAAACGCACGATGCACCACGTATCGTTCAAATCGTTCAAGAACTATCGTATCTCTGACATCCGCGAGGGTTTTGCGTCGAAAAAATGGTCCCCGTCTGTTTTAGACGCTAAAAACGCGTATGACACTTGATTCGCACGAATCCGTTGAGAAATGGCCGAGATACGCCGTGTTACACGTCCGGACGATGAAATCTTGCTTGTTCTCACGTTTTGCAAGCGAAATGCACGATGCACCGCGTTTCGTTCAATTCGTTCAAGAACTCTCGCATCTCGGACATCCGCGAGTGTTTCGCGTCGAAAACGTGGTCCCCGTCTGTTTTAGACGGTAAAAACGCGTATGACCGTTGATTCGCACGAATCCGTTGAGAAATGGCCGAGATACGCCGTGTTACACTTTCGGACGATTAAATCTTGCTAGTTCTCACGCTTTGCAAGCGAAACGCACGATGCACCGCGTTTCGTTCAATTCGTTCAAGAACTCTCGTATCTCGGACATCCGCGAGTGTTTCGCGTCGAAAACGTGGTCCCTGTCTGTTTTAGACGCTAAAAACGCGTATGACACTTGATTCGCACGAATCCGTTGAGAAATGGCCGAGATACGCCGTGTTACACTTCCGGACGATGAAATCTTGATAGTACTCACGTTTTGCAAGCAAAACGCACGATGCACCGCGTTACGTTCATTTCGTTCAAGAACTCTCGTATCTCGGACATCCGCGAGTGTTTCGCGTCGAAAACGTGGTCCCCGACTTTTTAGACGCTAAAGACGCGTATGACACTTGATTCGCACGAATCCGTTGAGAAATGGCCGAGATACGCCGTGTTACACTTCCGGACGATGAATTCGTTCAATTCGTTCAAGAACTTTCGTATCTCGGACATCCGCGAGTGTTTCGCGTCGAAAACGTGGTCCCCGTCTGTTTTAGACGGTAAAAACGCGTATGACCGTTGATTCGCACGAATCCGTTGAGAAATGGCCGAGATACGCCGTGTTACACTTTCGGACGATTAAATCTTGCTAGTTCTCACGCTTTGCAAGCGAAACGCACGATGCACCGCGTTTCGTTCAATTCGGTCAAGAACTCTCGCATCTCGGACATCCGCGAGTGTTTCGCGTCGAAAACGTGGTCCCCGTCTGTTTTAGACGCTAAAGACGCGTATGACACTTGATTCGCACGAATCCGTTGAGAAATGGCCGAGATACGCCGTGTTACACTTCCGAACGATGAATTCGTCCAATTCGTTGAAGAACTTTCGTATCTCGGACATCCGCGAGTGTTTCGCGTCGAAAACGTGGTCCCCGTCTGTTTTAGACGCTAAAAACGCGTATGACCGTTGATTCGCACGAATCCGTTGAGAAATGGCCGAGATACGCCGTGTTACACTTCCGGACGATGAAATCTTGCTAGTTCTCACGTTTTGCAAGCGAAACGCACGATGCACCGCGTTTCGTTCAATTCGTTCAAGAACACTCGTATCTCGGACATCCGCGAGTGTTTCGCGTCGAAAACGTGGTCCCCGTCTGTTTTAGACGCTATAAACGCGTATGACACTTGATTCGCACGAATCCGTTGAAAAATGGCCGAGATACGCCGTGTTACACTTCCGGACGATGAAATCTTGCTAGTTCTCACGTTTTGCAAGCGAAACGCACGATGGACCGCGTTTCGTTCAATTCCTTCGAGAACTCTCGAATCTCGGACACCCGCTAGTGTTCCGCATCGAAAACGTGGTGCCCGTCTGTTTTAGACGCTAAAAACGCGTATGACACTTGATTCGCACGAACCGGTTGAGAAATGGCCGAGATACGCCGTGTTACACTTCCCGACGATGAAATCTTGCTACTTCTCACGTTTTGCAAGCGAAACGCACGATGCACCGCGTTTCGTTCAATTCGTTCAAGAACTCTCGTATCTCGGACATCCGCGAGTGTTTCGCGTCGAAAACGTGGTCCCTGTCCGTTTTAGACGCTAAAAACGCGTATGACACTTGATTCGCACGAATCCGTTGAGAAATGGCCGAGATACGCCGTGTTACACTTCCGGACGATGAATTCATTCATTTCGTTCAAGAACTTTCGTATCTCGGACATCCGCGAGTGTATCGCGTCGAAAACGTGGTCCCCGTCTGTTTTAGACGCTATAAACGCGTATGACACTTGATTCGCACGAATCCGTTGAGAAATGGCCGAGATACGCCGTGTTACACTTCCGGACGATGAAATCTTGATAGTACTCACGTTTTGCAAGCAAAACGCACGATGCACCGCGTTACGTTCATTTCGTTCAAGAACTCTCGTATCTCGGACATCCGCGAGTGTTTCGCGTCGAAAACGTGGTCCCCGACTTTTTAGACGCTAAAGACGCGTATGACACTTGATTCGCACGAATCCGTTGAGAAATGGCCGAGATACGCCGTGTTACACTTCCGGACGATGAATTCGTTCAATTCGTTCAAGAACTTTCGTATCTCGGACATCCGCGAGTGTTTCGCGTCGAAAACGTGGTCCCCGTCTGTTTTAGACGCTAAAAACGCGTATGACACTTGATTCGCACGAATCCGTTGAGAAATGGCCGAGATACGCCGTGTTGCACTTCCGGACGATGAATTCGTTCAATTCGTTCAAGAACTCTCGTATCTCGGACATCCGCGAGTGTTTCGCGTTGAAAACATGGTGCCCGTCTGTTTTAGACGCTAAAAACGCGTATGACACTTGATTAGCACGAATCCGTTGAGAAATGGCCGAGATACGCCGTGTTACACTTCCCGACGATGAAATCTTGCTAGTTCTCACGTTTTGCAAGCGAAATGCACGATGCACCGCATTTCGTTCAATTCGTTCAAGAACTCTCATATCTCGGACATCCGCGAATGTTTCGCGTCGAAAACGTGGTCCCCGTCTGTTTTAGACGCTAAAAACGCGTATGTCGCTTGATTCGCACGAATCCGTTGAAAAATGGCCGAGATACGCCGTGTTACACTTCCGGACGATGAAATCTTGCTAGTTCTCACGTTTTGCAAGCGAAACGCACGATGGACCGCGTTTCGTTCAATTCCTTCGAGAACTCTCGTATCTCGGACACCCGCGAGTGTTCCGCGTCGAAAACGTGGTGCCCGTCTGTTTTAGACGCTAAAAACGCGTATGACACTTGATTCGCACGAACCGGTTGAGAAATGGCCGAGATACGCCGTGTTACACTTCCCGACGATGAAATCTTGCTACTTCTCACGTTTTGCAAGCGAAACGCACGATGCACCGCGTTTCGTTCAATTCGTTCAAGAACTCTCGTATCTCGGACATCCGCGAGTGTTTCGCGTCGAAAACGTGGTCCCCGTCTGTTTTAGACGCTAAAAACGCGCATGGCACCTGATTCGCACGAATCCGTTTAGAAATGAACGAGATACGCCGTGTTACACTTCCGGACGATGAATTCGTTCAATTCGTCCAAGAACTCTCGTATCTCGGACATCCGCGAGTGTTTCGCGTCGAAAACGTGGTCCCCGTCTGTTTTAGACGCTAAAAACGCGTATGACACTTGATTCTCACGAATCCGTTGAGAAATGGCCGAGATACGCCGTATTGCACTTCCGGACGATGAATTCATTCAATTCGTTCAAGAACTCTCGTATTTCGGACATCCGCGAGTGTTTCGCGTCGAAAACTTGATCCCCGTCTGTTTTAGACGCTAAAAACGCGTATGACACTTGATTCGCACGAATCCGTTGAGAAATGGCCGAGATACCCCGTGTTACACTTCCGGACGATGAAATCTTGCTAGTTCTCACGTTTTGCAAGCGAAACGCACCGATGCACCGCGTTTCGTTCAATTCGTTCAAGAACTCTCGTATCTCGGACATCCGCGAGTATTTCGCGTCGAAAACGTGGTCCCCGTCTGTTTTAGATGCTAAAAACGCGCATGACACTTGATTCGTACGAATCCGTTTAGAAATGAACGAGATACGCCGTGTTACACTTCCGGACGATGAATTCGTTCAATTCGTTCAAGAACTCTCGTATCTCGGACATCCGCGAGTGTTTCGCGTCGAAAACGTGGTCCCCGTCTGTTTTAGACGCTAAAAACGCGTATGACACTTGATTCGCACGAATCCGTTGAGAAATGGCCGAGATACGCCGTGTTGCACTTCCGGACGATGAATTCATTCAATTCGTTCAAGAACTCTCGTATTTCGGACATCCGCGAGTGTTTCGCGTCGAAAACTTGGTCCCCGTCTGTTTTAGACGCTAAAAACGCGTATGACACTTGATTCGCACCAATCCGTTGAGAAATGGCCGAGATACGCCGTGTTACACTTCCGGACGATGAAATCTTGCTAGTTCTCACGTTTTGCAAGCGAAACGCACCAATGCACCGCGTTTCGTTCAATTCGTTCAAGAACTGTCGTATCTCGGACATCCGCGAGTGTTTCGCGTCGAAAACGTGGTCCCCGTCTGTTTTAGACGCTAAAAACGCGTATAACACTTGATTCGCACGAATCCGTTGAGAAATGGCCGAGATACGCCGTGTTACACTTCCGGACGATGAAATCGTGCTAGTTCTCACGTTTTGCAAGCGAAACGCACGATGCACCACGTATCGTTCAAATCGTTCAAGAACTCTCGTTTCTCTGACATCCGCGAGGGTTTCGCGTCGAAAACATGGTCCCCGTCTGTTTTAGACGCAAAACGCGTATGACACTTGATTCGCACGAATCCGTTGAGAAATGGCCGAGATACGCCGTGTTACACTTCCGGATGATGAATTCGTTCAATTCATTCAAGAACTCTCGTATCTCGGACATCCGCGAATGTTTCGCGTCGAAAACGTGGTCCCGTCTGTTTTAGACGTTAAAAACGCGGATGACACTTGATTCGCACGAATCCGTTGAGAAATGGCCGAGATACGCCATGTTACACTTCCGGATGATGAATTCGTTCAATTCATTCAAGAACTCTCGTATCTCGGACATCCGCGAATGTTTCGCGTCGAAAACGTGGTCCCCGTCTGTTTTAGACGCTAAAAACGCGGATGACACTCGATTCGCACCAATCCGTTGAGAAATGGCCGAGATACGCCGTGTTACACTTCCGGACGATGAATTCGTTCAATTCGTTTAAGAACTCTCGTATCTCGGACATCCACGAGTGTTTCGCGTCGAAAACGTCGTCCCCGTCTGTTTTAGACTCTAAAAACGCGTATGACACTTGATTCGCACGAATCCGTTGAGAAATGGCCGAGATACGCCGTGTTGCACTTCCGGACGATGAATTCAT
>CAWWDK010000136.1:0-63047 GCA_963942575.1 Priocnemis perturbator | reverse complement strand
GGACTGGTTACCGCACAAGATTTATTTATCGTCGGAATGGCTACCGCGCAGAATGTGACTCTAAACCCGGAATGGTTACCGTACCAAAAATATCAACGTCGGAATGGGTACCGCACAAATGTGACTCTAAACCCGGAATGGTTACCGTACCAAAAATATCAACGTCGGAATGGCTACCGCACAAATGTGACTCTAAACCCGGAATGGTTACCGTACCAAAAATATCAACGTCGGAATGGCTACCGCACAAATGTGACTCTAAACCCGGAATGGTTACCGTACCAAAAATATCAACGTCGGAATGGCTACCGCACAAATGTGACTCTAAACCCGGAATGATTACCGTACCAAAAATATCAACGTCGGAATGGCTACCGCACAAATGTGACTCTAAACCCGGAATGGTTACCGTATCAAAAATATCAACGTCGGAATGGCTACCGCACAAATGTGACTCTAAACCCGGAATGGTTACCGTACCAAAAATATCAACGTCGGAATGGGTACCGCACAAATGTGACTCTAAACCCGGAATGGTTACCGTACCAAAAATATCAACGTCGGAATGGCTACCGCACAAATGTGACTCTAAACCCGGAATGGTTACCGTACCAAAAATATCAACGTCGGAATGGCTACCGCACAAATATGTCAAACGTCGGAATGGCTACCGCACAAATATACTTAATATCGTCTCGGTAATTCCTATACCGCCGAGATTTATACTTATTCTAAAATTGACAGGGTTTGAAGGTAGGAACGTATGCAACGCGAGCGCAGAATGAAAAATAAAAGGTTTTATTGAGAGAAACGTTACACTAGTTTAATATTTGGATGTCGTCGTTCTCGTGTATCTCGTCAATCTGAACGGTGGAATCGACGATTTCAGGGCTTTGGGGGTTAATCAAGACCATGAAGGTGTCCTGGCCAGGGGGAAGGTCAAAGGGGCAGGGCTCGTATGGGGAAGCCCAAATTGGAGGTGTCGGCTCAGGGTGGCGGGGCTCGGGTTCAGGATCTGCCGGGGGTTCGGGGGAATAGCTGGGATCGGGCTGGAATGTGGGAGAATAGCGGTTGTGGGAATAATAGTTCGGGGGAAGTTGGAAAGGAACGGGCTCCGGTTCTGGGCCGGAATATGAGAATGCGTTGGTGGCGGCGTTAATCAGAGGGGCTGTTGTAGATGGGGGCGTATCGAACTGATTGTCTGCTGCTTGAAGGGCGGCCAGAAATTCTCGTTCACGTGCGGCGTCACGGCGTGCACGGTACTTCACACCCGAACGGTGCCTGTTTCGGCGTCCTTTACGACGCTGCGTCGGTCGACTTCCTAAATAACGGAATATTCTCTGCTTTATGATTTTAATAGGGGGAGTGCTGTCGGGAGCACCAGTGACTACTAACCTTGGGGCCGTACCATGGCGGAATCAGCAACTGTATGCTGGCGGAACAGCAACTCTATGCTGGCGCAATCAGCGGCTGTACGCTGGCGCCCAGCAACTTAATGCTGGTCGGCTGGCCCCCAGCAACTTAATGCTGGTCGGCTGCGCCCAGCAACTTAATGCTGGTCGGCTGGCGCACTGTGGTTACGGTTGGTCAGGAGGTCACTACGGAAAGGCAAGCGACTCGACGCCTAGCCTTGATCCAGGGGACACTGAGAGAACGGCCGAGCAACTGAATGCTCGTGACACGTCACTGACTTAAAGCACAGAGAACACTCGGTTAATAGGACGTCGTCCGTATTCAATGATCGCCGATGAATTATAACTGTCCGATATTTCGAGGAAAGTGGCAGGTTAGGAAGGATAAATGAGTTATATGAAAGGAGTTCGGTTACCGCGAATGAATTGTAAATGCCCGATGATTCGAAAGATTTGTAACGTTAGGAAGTTGTAATAAAAGTTGAATAAACGAAATAATTGCGCTCACGTTGGATGTGGGAAACAGGAGAATAAGTCTGCACCAAATACCTTATAGTTGTATTGAAGACGGCGTTGGTTTGTACACTGGTGTTACACAGATTCTATTGTTAACAGACTCGAGTGTAGGTCGACTACTAGTAACGCTTAAGGCTTGCTTGTTAGAGAGGTGCGACTGTTCGGTTCGAAGCGGCGATGAAGACTGAATGTCCCGGGGCTCCCGCGGAGCTCGTCGGCTCGGAAAGTAGCGGGGACTCGTCGGCGGTGGGAGAGCTGCGTCAGCAATCCCATTGTGAGCGCTCAGTCTTAGACTTTCGCACGCGTGATGGAATGCGCGTGGTCAGCATTATCGCAGTGGGATGGGGAGCGCGCGACTCGAGCGAGCCAGCGTCCGTGCCTTATCGCGTGGGATGGGGAGCGCGCAACTCGAGCGAGCCGGCGTCCGTGCCTTATCGCATGGAATGGGGAGCGCGCAACTCGAGCGAGCCGGCGTCCGTGCCTTATCGTAACGCGTGAAAGAATGTGCCTTGAGGAGGCTTACGGACTTATGACTATGCCTCTGTTCGAGGTGATATATAATATGTTGGGAATAAGCACGAAGCTTCTCGAACGTTCCTTTCGGTCGATCTGCTTGGTGCTTATGTACTTAAGAGATAGGCGGATTACATATGCCTGTGCTAGGCGGTTATACGGACACGAATACTCCTACGTGTACGTTGCCTGTCTTAGAGGCTGATACAATGCGTATAACGTTACTGCTGTTAAACATATGGTAAGCGTATATGTTCCCGAGAGATTCAGTGACCGTGGGTTAAAGGCAAAACATGGCTTGTTACCGACGGTCACTGGTGGTAAGTCTAACCTAAAATTATCGACATTGAATTACCGGCAATGGTGAAAACAAAATTATCGACAGCGGGAGAGACATATTTATCGACTTGCGCCGGTGTCGTGGGTAATTCAATGGTCGGAGTTATCGGCGAGCATGGCTCGATACTGACGGTCGCTGGTGGTAAATCTAACCTAAAATTAACGACATTGACTCATCGACATCCTTGTGGAAAAAGGTGAATTGTCGATTTCCGCCGATATCAAGGGAGTTCAACGGTCGCTAGCTATGGTACATTACAAAAGGTCAATGGTAGCGAGTCTAACTTAAAACTAACAGATTATTGGCAACAGGGCAGGCGTGGGTGAGGCCTGTATATGTGGGCGGGTCTGGGCAGGTCTGGAACAGGTTGGAAAAGGTCTGATATGGGTTGGGACAGGTTGGGACGGGATGGGACAGGTTGGGACAGGTTGGGACAGGTTGGATTAGGTCTGGAATATAACCCATGCCATAAACGCAGGGGCCGGCCATCTGGGAGGTGCGGCGGATGCTATGCACCGGGGCCCCGCGTTTGAGGGGGCCCCAACATGATCAAGAACTAAAATAATATATGTACTCTTGCACATGAAACTTGACAATACAGTATATTCTATCACATTGGGATACGGGATTTGATTTTGAATGAAAGAGATGTAAATAACGCACAAGACATATTGCAATACTACAAATTTAGGGCCCCATATGGTTTCTTGCACCCGGGCCCCATTATAGAGAAGGCCGGCCCTGAAAACGGTCGCGAGAGTAATGGTACTTTACATTATTAGTAATATGCGGAAAAAATATAGGGGTGGAGGACGCAGGACGTAACACCTCCCCCCCATTAAAAAGAATTTACACATCGCCTGTGTGGATTCTTTAGGTTACAATTTTTCGAATCGCGAGGCGCTTTTTCTTACTTAGTCCTGTCGTAACGCATCGGGCTGACGCGGGGCAGCTTTCGGTTGGTCTTCGTGGATGGCCTGGATGCTCTGCAGCTCTACGCTGTTGGTGGATTCCGTCCTTGGTCGGGTTCCTCCCATGTGCATGAGCAGGTATGCGACCGAGCTCCATATCGCTCCCAGGAGATGAATGCTCCAGCCATAGACGGAGTGGAGGGCGTAGCCGTGGATCAGCGTGTCGATCACCAGCTTCACTAGGCGAACCAGCACGAAAATTCCTAGAACTCCGGCGGTGGCTGATCCAAACGTCACAAATCCACCCCAGACTCTTTCAGCTGTTGATTCCGCGATCCTCTTCAGTGATTCCTCGTCTAGGAGATTCAGCAGGGAGACTGAACCGTGAGGAATGGTTTGTCCGGCCGCGCCTCTTGCTATGGTATTCAAGAGGGCCGGTCGTTCGGCGGGGAACATTATATGATCTCTCAATTCCTCGATATCGCTTTCGGAGTAAATTCCGCTAGTCGCCAGCTTTCCTGGTGTAAGATATTTCCAGGTGGGCTTGGTCAGCGGTTTGATCACCTCGGGGGCGACGTTTTCCACGGGCGTCGGTGTGAACCTATACCAGGTCCCCTCGATCCGGTACATCACGGGCAGGATAGAACTGCACTCTCGCTGCGTTCCGATCCTGGTTAATATTCTGGATTTCGGTGTTATGAAAAGCGATTGGTTCCGGTGAGTCACCGGCAGCTCCGAATAGCAATCTGCTGATTTCCTGATGGTCAATTCCACGGGGATGCACTTAATGACATGTGCCACCTCTCCCGCGGAAACAGCCATGTACCCCGGCTTCTTCATGAGTGTGTATGCAAATTCATCGGGCACGAGCCTTCCCAATGCTAAGGCATTTTTGATAATTTGCCTCTCCAATTTGCACTTTTGCGTAATTACGTCGTTGTAGAGGGTGGTCATCTGTGTCCTGAGGTGTTTCTCCACGTACACGAATTTTGAATTCACATATGTGAAGATATCGAGGTTGTCGACAGGGATTTTGTTCCTAGTCTTGAAGGTGTTGCCCTTCGTCGTTTCCAGTAGGAATAATTTTGGGTGCTCTGTACGCAACAGGACGTAACCGCACAGCTGTTGTTCCGTTGTCCTTGTCAGCGCGAACGTAATTTCCTGCGTGGTCAGGGAGTACACGGTCGGCATGGTGCGGTCCTCCCCGTAGGTCTTTGTCGCATACCCTTCGTAGAGAACGTCGTATTGATCGAAGTTACATGTTGGAACCGGCATGGGCGCCCAGAAAGTGTGTCCATCGGATAGGTCGACGCAGTGACCGTCGCCAAGAGGGCAGGTGGTCCCAGATTTCAGTGTAATCTTGCCAGCTGCTAGCTTAACGGCAGCGGTTCCCGTTCGTAGGGTGATTTTGGCGACCGCCTGTACCACTACATTATCCCAAGTGCCATAAGGATCCGAAAATTGGGTACCAGAACATTCTCCTCCTTGGGAGACTCTTCCCGCCAGGGTGACACTTCGGAGATCCGTAGAGTTTGGACGCAGCCCCGTAACGTAGGCTCCTTGACCCAATGATAATGTGCCGTCCTGATGCATTTGGAGGCAGTTTTTGTGGCTCACATCCAATAGATATTCGTACTGTCCATTATGTACGATTGAGACGTGGGAGTGCATGCCACAGTAGTAAATGGTTCGGGATATCTCCACTTTGCATTGGATGATATCCGCGTGCTGGTAATCCGCCAATTGGAGAAGCTGGACATAAGTTTTCGTGGAGTTGGGAGACTTCAGGCTGATGTCACAATCCCCTGCATCCAGGAGGGAAATCGTTGTGGAGTTCAAATGCTGCCCTCCGCAGTCGAACCCGATGAGTGCGTCGGCGTACGTATACAAACTTAGGAGTAATACGAATACATATGCGTCCATGGTTCTGCAACCGAGCGTTTACAAAGTTTATTATATCCTATTCGACCTCGGTGTACAGTGGACTTGGACCTTCGAATCCATGTGTACCTTTCGGGGTTCCCAAATATCCATAGCACGGACAACAACCATAAAAATACCAAGACCGTGGGATTCCAACTTTGTGGGGCGCCCACGGCCAGAAACAAAAATATCCGCATTCATCCAATGAGGAGATCGACGTACCGACCATAAGGATAGTCGGTCAACAGCTAATGGAACCCGTAACACTGATGATTGACACTGGGTCGCGTCTAATTTGTTTAAATGTAGTATTTCTAAAGCCAAGCGCGATCGTTGACCGCCAAACAACAATTCTCGATTACACCTCGCGGCAGTAATACCGAGGTTTTTGCGTGGCAAAGTTTTATCCTGTTCACTGAGTCCCTATTCGACGGTCACATGTCTAATGACCTCAATGTGATATCGCTCGAGCAGCCCTAAAGCGTCCAGAGATCCGGTATATTCCTCGTACCGTCCCGCACACAGCACGCAGGACGCGGCACTGCGCACGCGGACGGGCGGGGCACCGCACTCGTCGCACCTGATCAGCGGGCTCTCTGGGTGCTGCAGGAAGTGCACCATGATTAACGGATAGTTTCCCTCATCATCCTCGTAGTCGGCGCAATCGGGGCACAGGAACACCTCTTCGGCCTTTTCGTACAGTTCCACGTACACGCACAGAAGCCGGCCCAGGCCTGTGGCGGGTCCCTCCGCTCTTGCGGGGGTGCTTGTCCTAACCCGTTGTTGCATGGCTGCAAGGGTACGGACCGTTTTACGGTAATTCTGACTTGTTGAAGTTACTTTTCTCGGGGTTTGCTTGCTACGATTTATTCCGGATACGCTATGCCCTAGTGTCGCCCCAGGACGAGCTCGATGTAATCGTCGCCGAGCCGTCCCGTCACCTCTAGTGGTCTCCCGGTATTACCGTACTCCTCGGTGCAGGCGATACAACTCATCGCGCTGCGCACCCAGTAGAGGAGGACCTGGCACAGGGCACAGCTCGCGAACCGTATTGCGGGGTCCTGTATGAAATGTACCGACTCCACCGTGCGGCCCGGCTCTTGCTGTTCAGTGCAAGTGCGACAGAGGTATATATCTTCTTCCCTCTCACAAAACTCCGTGTGCACACAGAGCATGCGAGCCAGCGCTCCGGTCGGCGCCACGGCGGCCGCCGCGGGGTCGTCCTCCCCAGCCTCGGGTAACATTTCTGCGGGGTATTGCTCATCTTACCAATACGTTTTAAATTTCGCAATTCTAATGGGACTTGTACACATAGATTCGCAGGTAATTTGTATGTTCTTATTTCTACTTAACTCGGTTTAAGGAGGAGTCGGACACATATAAGAAATCGCAGAATTTCTTGCAATCCTGGGGGGGGGGGGAGAATTTATTTTAGTGTAATAAAGAAGCATAACTGTGTATGGTTTAAGGAGGAGTCGGACACACATAAGAAATCGCAGAATTTCTTGCAATCCTGGGGGGGGGGGGGGAATTTATTTTAGTGTAATAAAGAAGCATAACTGTGTATGCCTTTCCGCCATGTGGCCTATCGGAAAGGATCTTCCGATAGGATACGCTCTATAAAGTATATAAATAAAAATTAACAAAATAAATGTTTCAAACGCATCAAGATTTCTTTCGTAATTAAAAAATTGTGGAAAGAATAACCTACGATTTCGGTGAGATAAAATGTGTTTGACGCGCTTTCTGAAGAGAATATTTCAGAAATGATAGCATGCATGTCCAGCTTATCTAATATTTCGTGATTAATAGAAATCGTTGATAAGTTACTAAGGCGTTCCTGAAGCATTGTAGACCGCGGAGAGTTTTTTATAAGTTTTAATTTAGAAAAAGAACGTTTGCCAGACGCTACGGATACTGGAAGTGTAGCTAATATTTTCGTGGCTATAAAAACATTGAGATATGTTGATTGGAGCTCATTTTACATATATATTCAAGAAGTTTTTGTGGTTCCATATTTTGTAAATTCGTGTGAGTTTTCAGCAATAAAATTTCATTATATAAATATTTATATGTACGACGCGGGGGTTTCCTCTAAAATCAATTTTTGCCGCCATGTGGCATTAACTTTTGACCAGATTGTTTGTCCCATTCCTCCTTAACTTTAGCTTATTTATATGTACGACGCGGGGGTTTCCCCTAAAATCAATTTTTGCATTATGGTTTGGTAGTACCTCCAGGACTTCGTGCGGGCCGGTGTATTGATCCGCGAATTTACCTTTTACGGGTTCCTTTAGGAGGAATACCTGATCTCCCACCTTAAAATTCTGGGGGTTAATGCGCCGGTCATAGTACTCTTTAGATCTCTCCTTTGCCCTGATCAAACGGCTCCGAGCGATCTCCTGCAGGTCCTGGATTTGATGAAAAAGGGTCTCTAAATATTCCCGGTATGTTACATCGATCCCTTCTTCGATGTACGGGTGGCTTGAAGGGATACGCGCGAGTCTACCGAAGACCAATTCGTGTGGTGTAAATTTCGTCCCTTCGTGGACGCTTGTGTTATAAGAGAATATCGCGAGATCGGTCCATTGGTCCCAATCGTTTCTTTCATCGACGTACTGTTTTAAGTACTCCGCCAGGACGTGGTGTGATCGCTCCAGTGAACCGTTTGACTGCGGGTAGTATGCCGTCGTTCGGCATCTTGTTATGTGAAACTTACGAGCTATGTGTTTAAACACGGCCGAGGTGAAGGACGCACCTTGGTCGGTCAGAATCGCCCTGGGCGCTCCGAAGCGGCATATCAGATTTTTGATCATAGCATCGCCAATGGGAATTGCTTGGGCGTTTTTCAGCGGGACTGCGATGCAATATTTGGTCAGGAGATCTTGCATCGTTAAAATAAATTCGTTACCCTGGTTCGTAACCGGCAAAGGTCCAACTATATCGAGCGCGACCTTATCGAATGCCGAACCGGGTGTGTCGGTTATGACCATGGGCTGTTTGGTTTTGACGCGAGTTAGTTTTTTGAGCTGACAATTTCGACATACTTGGATGTATTTTTGAACATCCTCCTTCATATTCTCCCAATAATATCGTTCTCTTATACGCTGATATGTTTTCGTTACGCCTTTGTGACCGCCCATTGCTGATGCGTGGTACTCTTTGATTATGTCGCTTCTCGAAGAGTTATCAGGGATTGACACTAATCCCTCGCAAACGTTAAGGGTTAGACAGTGCCCTGAAAATATCCTCGCGATTGAAGTGCTAATGTGCAGCCAAGATACGTTGTCGACGTATGGCGTATGCCCGATACTAATGCTATCTAATTGCAACTCTATCGCGACGTCTAACAGAGAGTGGATCGCGTCGTCCAGGGTCTCTACTTCTACCTTATCCGCGTCGCCATGTTTTACTGGGAGCGCGATCAAATACTTTGACTTCATCGGCGTGACTTTCGCGCGACAGAACGTGAGATCCTTATATTCGGGTAATTTACCGTATTTGGCTAGATTCAACGCACCATTATCGCGTGGTTGCCCCTTCATGTCGATAAAAATGACCATATTGTCTTTACGTATGTTAAGTGGATCGCGGAGGTACTCTATCTTTACTCGCGGCGAACTCTCTTGCCGGAGGGAGTACCGTGGGTTAGGATTATCAAAAAGGTCCCCGTCTCCGGAGCTCATTTCGGGAGCGGAGTCAATATTCGAGATGTCGTCGGCGGGTAAGTCGCTGCGGTCATCTCGTACATCCGTCGGACTTTGTTCTGTTTCTGGATGGTCTGTATACCATATACACTCGGATGGGCCGAAGTCTTCCCTTCTGTCGGTCGAGACTTCGGAGTCGTAAGAGTCGTAATACTCCGTTGCCGCGATTTCAGGCGGTCTTGGCTGTGTTGGGGTTTCTTCCATTGATGATGGTCCCGGTTGGGGCGTTCCTGGGTCAGAACCCTTGTCTCTGGGTCTTTTTTCGGGGGGTTTCGCGGGGGATTCCGATGACGTATTTTCTGGTCGCGGGCGCTTCTCACGCTCTGTTTCCTGGGGCCTCGACTCGGTTATGGCTCCCGACGAAGAGGTTTGGACCTTCCCGTGTTTCGTGTATTTTCTTCTTCGTGGTATTGTTTCCGATGTTGATTCGGAAGAGGACGAGGAATCATATAGCTTGGTCCGGAGTTTGAGGGGTCTCTTCTTCCCCTGGATGGGCAGGATGGGCACGCACTCGGTCGTCGGTCCCTCTGGTGGGTTCCGGGAGAGTGCATCTGCGTTAGAATTCGCAGATCCTGCCTTGTGCTGGATTTCATATTCGAATTCCGATAGTTTCAGCCTCCATTTCCAAAGTCTGGACGACGGGTCCTTGACCGAATGGAGCCAAACTAGTGGTTTGTGGTCGGTGATGATGGTAAATTTACGGCCATAGAGGTAAGGCCGGAAGTGCGACACACAGTATAAAATCGCGAGGCATTCCTTTTCAATTGTTGAGTATCGAGATTCTGGGTCGTTGAGTAACCGTGAAGCGTATCCTATCGGAAGATCCTTTCCGATAGGCCCCTGGCTCAGGACGCCCCCGATCGCGTATCCGGACGCGTCGGTAGTCAAATTAAATGGCTGCGTAAAGTCGGGGTATTGTAGAATGGGTTTCGAGCAAAGGGCTTCTTTCAGTGTCTCGAAGGACTTAGTTTGTATGTTCTCCCAAATGAAGGGCTTGTTCTTTTTCAACAGGTCGGTCAGAGGTTTAGCGGTCTTGGAGAAATTTGGTATAAATCGCCTGTAATACCCTGCTAGTCCAAGAAATTGTTTGATATTCTTGGGGCTTTTTGGCCTGGGAAACTCTTTGACCGCGGTGATTTTGCTCGGATCGGGTCTCACACCGTCCTCTCCGATTATATGTCCCAAATAATTGACTTCGTGCCTAAGAAATTCGCACTTGTCTGGTTGTAATTTAAGGTTTGCCTTACGCAGTCTGTCGGCTAGGTTTCGGAATTTCGCTTCGTGTTCGTGGAGGGAGCTAGCGTACAGCACAATGTCGTCTAAGTAGACGAACAGCTCTTGTCCCTGCAGTCCCGTCAATACGTTGTCCATTAATCTTTGGAACGTTGCGGGTGCGCTCTTGAGTCCGAACGGCATCCGTTTGAAATGGTAATGCCCATAGGGGGTCGAAAACGCTGTTTTTTCTGCGTCGCGGTCTGACATGGGTATTTGGTGGAAACCGGATGCCAAATCAAATACCGAAAAATATCTCGCTCCACCTAGCTGATCGAGAATTTCCGCGATGTTAGGTAGGGGATACGCATCACCTATAGTTTTCTCGTTTAAAGTCCTATAATCTATCACCATGCGCCACCTTTTGTTTCCTTTGGAGTCCGGTTTCTTGGGGACGATCCATAGTGGCGAGTTATACGGCGACATTGAGTTTTGTATTGTTCCGTTTTTCAATAGTTCTTGTACCTGTTTATTTATTTCCTCTTTGTGAACCGGTGGGAACCGGTACTGCTTTGTGTTTACCGGAATATCGTCGGTAGTGTGTATCGAGTGCGATACGAGGTTTGATGTTCCCAATGGTTCGTTCGGTAGGTGGAATATGTCCGCCGTTTCATAGAGCAATGATTCCACGCTTTTCTTTTCCCTTGCGTCCAAATGCTCAAGTCGTAGTAGGTCTTTTACCTGCTGGGCTCGTGGTTTTTCCTCCACCCATTCCCCGGTGGTGCCAATGGTTAGGCATGCCTCGGTGGATCCCGTGGTTGCCTCACAGCTGCCTTCCGGTACTTCAAACGGTTCGAGAACAATGGTTGGAACAACTAGATCGAAATCGATTTCGGTCGTGTTATGGACGGGAAGATAGGCTCGCCCTTTGTCGTTGGCCACAGCCGCTTCTCCCAGAAAAATTCCGTCTTGAATCTTCATCCGCGGAATGTATCCTGATTTGATTCCTGGGTTTGCAATTCTCACGTGAAAGGGGGTCCTGCTGCGTGGGAGGATCCGAATGAGTTCCTGTTCGGCGAATGGGATGTACATCCCATTGCACTTGATCCTTCTTTTCAGATAGTCTACTTTAACAGAGTTTTTGGTAAGGAATGCCGATCCTAAAATGCCCTTCTGGGTGATTGGGAACTCTTCTGGAACTATGTGGAATTCGACGTCGGACCCGAGGATGCGGATTTGCACCTTTCCTAATGTCTCTACGGCTCCCTCAGAAATGCCTTGAAGGTGAATCGCCGTGTCTCTTTCAATTTTGACGTTATCCTTCAGGGAACTTTGTTTTACGAGGTTGAGCTCAGATCCAGAGTCTATCATTAATGATGTGATTTCTTGCAGACTTTCAGACGCTAATTGGACGCTTGGCACGTACTCCGCCTTTTCGAGTATTACTGAGGCGACTCGTACTGCTCTGTGGCCGTGGCCGGGATTGCTTCGGCTAACATCATTTGACGCCCTGTAGTCGGGGCGCTCCGCTGGGCGTTGTATGGAGCCGGAGTGCCCGCGGCGTTTCCCGGGTAGTTGCGTCTTTCTTGTTCCGCGTTCTCCTGACCCCGTTTATAGGCCAATCTCGGGCAATCCCGTACCACATGGCCCGGTGCTTTACAATAGTTGCACGTCGGCTCATTTGTCGCTGGTGAGGGGGGTTGTTGGTTCACGGGAGAGCCTCGCCATTCCCCGGCGTTGCGTCGCTGCTCTTGAGGGAACGGATTCCTCGGCTCCGTTCGATGGGGAGGGTACGCATTCCTTTGTTCGAATCGGCGCGGTGGAAGTTGGTTTCGTTGTTCAGGTTGGTTCGCATTGTTTGGGCGATATTGATCGCGAGAATCAAATTGACGCGGCTGGTACGGGTTCCGTGGCTCGAATTCCAATGGCCTTGGGTCCCGTCTAAATTGCTCTCGCGGTGGTTGCGTTCTGTAACGACTGTTCTCCGTTTCTATTGTCCTGGCGATCTGGTTACACTTCACAAACGCGTCGTCAAGAGTCTCATACCCTTGGACCCGGAGTCTAATTTGAATGTCGGCGGGTAGGCCGCTAGTGAAGCTTTCCAAGACGTCTAGTTCTATTGCTTCTTTCATCGCAAGGGTTAATCTTCCGTGAACTTGCCGTTCTCCGTCCGTAATGGCTGTCTTTAGGTCTTTGACGCGACCGACGTAGTCCAAAATATGTTCGTTGGGTCGTTTGAAAATATTACCTAATTCGCCGCGGTATTGGTTCACTGACTTTTTGGGACCAAAAACGCTCTTTAGCCGGTCCGTTAATTCGCAAACCGTAAGGATGTCCGTATCCTCTATAACTTGGAAGGCATGTCCACGGAGTTTGTTAATAATCATTTGTGTTAGGCTACTTTCCAGCCGCGGGGGTAATAAATCGCGAGCCCGTTCGCAAGCGCGCGAGAATTGGAATATCGATAATTTGTATCCGTCATAGGTGGGGACAATCTCTAAAGCGTCCTTAATACCAATTCCAGGGGTGGACGAGGGGGAGAGATTTCTTCTGAGGTTTGATGTTCTGCGACTTCCCGCGTCGTGGGAAGTCGTTGCTCGGGGTGGTCTCGCTTGAGCAGATTCCGTGTCTTCATGTCCCGGGCCTTCCGTCGCTTCGTCCACTTTGAGTGTCAAGGAGTTGAGTAATTGCGAAAGGCTTGGTTCCGTTTGTCCCCTCGTCGTATCTTTCTCCGCTTGCAATGTTCGGATCAAAGCGGCTTGTTCCGCTAATTGACTCTCCCTCGCAATCAATTTATCTTGTATTTCGGCAACTTCGGCCTCCGTCATGAGACGGCTGCTTGTCTGACTTGCCTCGTGAGACATTTTCCTTGACTAGTTATCTCGCGAATATAGACCGAATAATCCGTCTGGCGTATCCCACTTCTGACACCAAATTTTTATTTCTCTCTGTTACGTCCTCGGTTTTTAGCCACGCTGCATACACCGCGTATAGCTGGGACCCGAGAGCAGACGGCTGAATCGGTCGGTACTTGGAGCGCAATCTACTTTCCTTGCGCGGAGGTGTTACAGAAGTCGGTATTATTACCGGGTGTTTCTAACTTACTTAACTGGTCGGACTGGTTACCGCACAAGATTTATTTATCGTCGGAATGGCTACCGCGCAGAATGTGACTCTAAACCCGGAATGGTTACCGTACCAAAAATATCAACGTCGGAATGGGTACCGCACAAATGTGACTCTAAACCCGGAATGGTTACCGTACCAAAAATATCAACGTCGGAATGGCTACCGCACAAATGTGACTCTAAACCCGGAATGGTTACCGTACCAAAAATATCAACGTCGGAATGGCTACCGCACAAATGTGACTCTAAACCCGGAATGGTTACCGTACCAAAAATATCAACGTCGGAATGGCTACCGCACAAATGTGACTCTAAACCCGGAATGATTACCGTACCAAAAATATCAACGTCGGAATGGCTACCGCACAAATGTGACTCTAAACCCGGAATGGTTACCGTATCAAAAATATCAACGTCGGAATGGCTACCGCACAAATGTGACTCTAAACCCGGAATGGTTACCGTACCAAAAATATCAACGTCGGAATGGGTACCGCACAAATGTGACTCTAAACCCGGAATGGTTACCGTACCAAAAATATCAACGTCGGAATGGCTACCGCACAAATGTGACTCTAAACCCGGAATGGTTACCGTACCAAAAATATCAACGTCGGAATGGCTACCGCACAAATATGTCAAACGTCGGAATGGCTACCGCACAAATATACTTAATATCGTCTCGGTAATTCCTATACCGCCGAGATTTATACTTATTCTAAAATTGACAGGGTTTGAAGGTAGGAACGTATGCAACGCGAGCGCAGAATGAAAAATAAAAGGTTTTATTGAGAGAAACGTTACACTAGTTTAATATTTGGATGTCGTCGTTCTCGTGTATCTCGTCAATCTGAACGGTGGAATCGACGATTTCAGGGCTTTGGGGGTTAATCAAGACCATGAAGGTGTCCTGGCCAGGGGGAAGGTCAAAGGGGCAGGGCTCGTATGGGGAAGCCCAAATTGGAGGTGTCGGCTCAGGGTGGCGGGGCTCGGGTTCAGGATCTGCCGGGGGTTCGGGGGAATAGCTGGGATCGGGCTGGAATGTGGGAGAATAGCGGTTGTGGGAATAATAGTTCGGGGGAAGTTGGAAAGGAACGGGCTCCGGTTCTGGGCCGGAATATGAGAATGCGTTGGTGGCGGCGTTAATCAGAGGGGCTGTTGTAGATGGGGGCGTATCGAACTGATTGTCTGCTGCTTGAAGGGCGGCCAGAAATTCTCGTTCACGTGCGGCGTCACGGCGTGCACGGTACTTCACACCCGAACGGTGCCTGTTTCGGCGTCCTTTACGACGCTGCGTCGGTCGACTTCCTAAATAACGGAATATTCTCTGCTTTATGATTTTAATAGGGGGAGTGCTGTCGGGAGCACCAGTGACTACTAACCTTGGGGCCGTACCATGGCGGAATCAGCAACTGTATGCTGGCGGAACAGCAACTCTATGCTGGCGCAATCAGCGGCTGTACGCTGGCGCCCAGCAACTTAATGCTGGTCGGCTGGCCCCCAGCAACTTAATGCTGGTCGGCTGCGCCCAGCAACTTAATGCTGGTCGGCTGGCGCACTGTGGTTACGGTTGGTCAGGAGGTCACTACGGAAAGGCAAGCGACTCGACGCCTAGCCTTGATCCAGGGGACACTGAGAGAACGGCCGAGCAACTGAATGCTCGTGACACGTCACTGACTTAAAGCACAGAGAACACTCGGTTAATAGGACGTCGTCCGTATTCAATGATCGCCGATGAATTATAACTGTCCGATATTTCGAGGAAAGTGGCAGGTTAGGAAGGATAAATGAGTTATATGAAAGGAGTTCGGTTACCGCGAATGAATTGTAAATGCCCGATGATTCGAAAGATTTGTAACGTTAGGAAGTTGTAATAAAAGTTGAATAAACGAAATAATTGCGCTCACGTTGGATGTGGGAAACAGGAGAATAAGTCTGCACCAAATACCTTATAGTTGTATTGAAGACGGCGTTGGTTTGTACACTGGTGTTACACAGATTCTATTGTTAACAGACTCGAGTGTAGGTCGACTACTAGTAACGCTTAAGGCTTGCTTGTTAGAGAGGTGCGACTGTTCGGTTCGAAGCGGCGATGAAGACTGAATGTCCCGGGGCTCCCGCGGAGCTCGTCGGCTCGGAAAGTAGCGGGGACTCGTCGGCGGTGGGAGAGCTGCGTCAGCAATCCCATTGTGAGCGCTCAGTCTTAGACTTTCGCACGCGTGATGGAATGCGCGTGGTCAGCATTATCGCAGTGGGATGGGGAGCGCGCGACTCGAGCGAGCCAGCGTCCGTGCCTTATCGCGTGGGATGGGGAGCGCGCAACTCGAGCGAGCCGGCGTCCGTGCCTTATCGCATGGAATGGGGAGCGCGCAACTCGAGCGAGCCGGCGTCCGTGCCTTATCGTAACGCGTGAAAGAATGTGCCTTGAGGAGGCTTACGGACTTATGACTATGCCTCTGTTCGAGGTGATATATAATATGTTGGGAATAAGCACGAAGCTTCTCGAACGTTCCTTTCGGTCGATCTGCTTGGTGCTTATGTACTTAAGAGATAGGCGGATTACATATGCCTGTGCTAGGCGGTTATACGGACACGAATACTCCTACGTGTACGTTGCCTGTCTTAGAGGCTGATACAATGCGTATAACGTTACTGCTGTTAAACATATGGTAAGCGTATATGTTCCCGAGAGATTCAGTGACCGTGGGTTAAAGGCAAAACATGGCTTGTTACCGACGGTCACTGGTGGTAAGTCTAACCTAAAATTATCGACATTGAATTACCGGCAATGGTGAAAACAAAATTATCGACAGCGGGAGAGACATATTTATCGACTTGCGCCGGTGTCGTGGGTAATTCAATGGTCGGAGTTATCGGCGAGCATGGCTCGATACTGACGGTCGCTGGTGGTAAATCTAACCTAAAATTAACGACATTGACTCATCGACATCCTTGTGGAAAAAGGTGAATTGTCGATTTCCGCCGATATCAAGGGAGTTCAACGGTCGCTAGCTATGGTACATTACAAAAGGTCAATGGTAGCGAGTCTAACTTAAAACTAACAGATTATTGGCAACAGGGCAGGCGTGGGTGAGGCCTGTATATGTGGGCGGGTCTGGGCAGGTCTGGAACAGGTTGGAAAAGGTCTGATATGGGTTGGGACAGGTTGGGACGGGATGGGACAGGTTGGGACAGGTTGGGACAGGTTGGATTAGGTCTGGAATATAACCCATGCCATAAACGCAGGGGCCGGCCATCTGGGAGGTGCGGCGGATGCTATGCACCGGGGCCCCGCGTTTGAGGGGGCCCCAACATGATCAAGAACTAAAATAATATATGTACTCTTGCACATGAAACTTGACAATACAGTATATTCTATCACATTGGGATACGGGATTTGATTTTGAATGAAAGAGATGTAAATAACGCACAAGACATATTGCAATACTACAAATTTAGGGCCCCATATGGTTTCTTGCACCCGGGCCCCATTATAGAGAAGGCCGGCCCTGAAAACGGTCGCGAGAGTAATGGTACTTTACATTATTAGTAATATGCGGAAAAAATATAGGGGTGGAGGACGCAGGACGTAACACGGACGATGAAATCTTGCTAGTTCTCGCGTTTTGCAAGCGCGACACACGATGCACCGCGTTTCGTTCGATTCGTTCAAGAACTCTCGTATCTCGGACATCCGCGAGTTTTTCGCGTCGAAAACGTGCTCCTCGTGCGTTTTAGACGCTAAAAACGCGTATGACACTTGATTCGCACGAATCCGTTGAGAAATGGCCGAGATACGCCGTGTTACACTTGCGGACGATGAAATCTTGCTAGTTCTCGCGTTTTGCAAGCGCGACACACGATGCACCGCGTTTCGTTCGATTCGTTCAAGAACTCTCGTATCTCGGACATCCGCGAGTTTTTCGCTTCGAAAACGTGCTCCCCGTGCGTTTTAGACGCTAAAAACGCGTATGACACTTGATTCGCACGAATCCGTTGAGAAATGGCCGAGATACGCCGTGTTACACTTGCGGACGATGAAATCTTGCTAGTTCTCGCGTTTTGCAAGCGCGACACACGATGCACCGCGTTTCGTTCGATTCGTTCAAGAACTCTCGTATCTCGGACATCCGCGAGTTTTTCGCGTCGAAAACGTGCTCCCCGTGCGTTTTAGACGCTAAAAACGCGTATGACACTTGATTCGCACGAATCCGTTGAGAAATGGCCGAGATACGCCGTGTTACACTTGCGGACGATGAAATCTTGCTAGTTCTCGCGTTTTGCAAGCGCGACACACGATGCACCGCGTTTCGTTCGATTCGTTCAAGAACTCTCGTATCTCGGACATCCGCGAGTTTTTCGCGTCGAAAACGTGCTCCCCGTGCGTTTTAGACGCTAAAAACGCGTATGACACTTGATTCGCACGAATCCGTTGAGAAATGGCCGAGATACGCCGTGTTACACTTGCGGACGATGAAATCTTGCTAGTTCTCGCGTTTTGCAAGCGCGACACACGATGCACCGCGTTTCGTTCGATTCGTTCAAGAACTCTCGTATCTCGGACATCCGCGAGTTTTTCGCGTCGAAAACGTGCTCCCCGTGCGTTTTAGACGCTAAAAACGCGTATGACACTTGATTCGCACGAATCCGTTGAGAAATGGCCGAGATACGCCGTGTTACACTTGCGGACGATGAAATCTTGCTAGTTCTCGCGTTTTGCAAGCGCGACACACGATGCACCGCGTTTCGTTCGATTCGTTCAAGAACTCTCGTATCTCGGACATCCGCGAGTTTTTCGCGTCGAAAACGTGCTCCCCGTGCGTTTTAGACGCTAAAAACGCGTATGACACTTGATTCGCACGAATCCGTTGAGAAATGGCCGAGATACGCCGTGTTACACTTGCGGACGATGAAATCTTGCTAGTTCTCGCGTTTTGCAAGCGCGACACACGATGCACCGCGTTTCGTTCGATTTGTTCAAGAACTCTCGTATCTCGGACATCCGCGAGTTTTTCGCGTCGAAAACGTGCTCCCCGTGCGTTTTAGACGCTAAAAACGCGTATGACACTTGATTCGCACGAATCCGTTGAGAAATGGCCGAGATACGCCGTGTTACACTTGCGGACGATGAAATCTTGCTAGTTCTCGCGTTTTGCAAGCGCGACACACGATGCACCGCGTTTCGTTCGATTCGTTCAAGAACTCTCGTATCTCGGACATCCGCGAGTTTTTCGCGTCGAAAACGTGCTCCCCGTGCGTTTTAGACGCTAAAAACGCGTATGACACTTGATTCGCACGAATCCGTTGAGAAATGGCCGAGATACGCCGTGTTACACTTGCGGACGATGAAATCTTGCTAGTTCTCGCGTTTTGCAAGCGCGACACACGATGCACCGCGTTTCGTTCGATTCGTTCAAGAACTCTCGTATCTCGGACATCCGCGAGTTTTTCGCGTCGAAAACGTGCTCCCCGTGCGTTTTAGACGCTAAAAACGCGTATGACACTTGATTCGCACGAATCCGTTGAGAAATGGCCGAGATACGCCGTGTTACACTTGCGGACGATGAAATCTTGCTAGTTCTCGCGTTTTGCAAGCGCGACACACGATGCACCGCGTTTCGTTCGATTCGTTCAAGAACTCTCGTATCTCGGACATCCGCGAGTTTTTCGCGTCGAAAACGTGCTCCCCGTGCGTTTTAGACGCTAAAAACGCGTATGACACTTGATTCGCACGAATCCGTTGAGAAATGGCCGAGATACGCCGTGTTACACTTGCGGACGATGAAATCTTGCTAGTTCTCGCGTTTTGCAAGCGCGACACACGATGCACCGCGTTTCGTTCGATTTGTTCAAGAACTCTCGTATCTCGGACATCCGCGAGTTTTTCGCGTCGAAAACGTGCTCCCCGTGCGTTTTAGACGCTAAAAACGCGTATGACACTTGATTCGCACGAATCCGTTGAGAAATGGCCGAGATACGCCGTGTTACACTTGCGGACGATGAAATCTTGCTAGTTCTCGCGTTTTGCAAGCGCGACACACGATGCACCGCGTTTCGTTCGATTTGTTCAAGAACTCTCGTATCTCGGACATCCGCGAGTTTTTCGCGTCGAAAACGTGCTCCCCGTGCGTTTTAGACGCTAAAAACGCGTATGACACTTGATTCGCACGAATCCGTTGAGAAATGGCCGAGATACGCCGTGTTACACTTGCGGACGATGAAATCTTGCTAGTTCTCGCGTTTTGCAAGCGCGACACACGATGCACCGCGTTTCGTTCGATTCGTTCAAGAACTCTCGTATCTCGGACATCCGCGAGTTTTTCGCGTCGAAAACGTGCTCCCCGTGCGTTTTAGACGCTAAAAACGCGTATGACACTTGATTCGCACGAATCCGTTGAGAAATGGCCGAGATACGCCGTGTTACACTTGCGGACGATGAAATCTTGCTAGTTCTCGCGTTTTGCAAGCGCGACACACGATGCACCGCGTTTCGTTCGATTCGTTCAAGAACTCTCGTATCTCGGACATCCGCGAGTTTTTCGCGTCGAAAACGTGCTCCCCGTGCGTTTTAGACGCTAAAAACGCGTATGACACTTGATTCGCACGAATCCGTTGAGAAATGGCCGAGATACGCCGTGTTACACTTGCGGACGATGAAATCTTGCTAGTTCTCGCGTTTTGCAAGCGCGACACACGATGCACCGCGTTTCGTTCGATTCGTTCAAGAACTCTCGTATCTCGGACATCCGCGAGTTTTTCGCGTCGAAAACGTGCTCCCCGTGCGTTTTAGACGCTAAAAACGCGTATGACACTTGATTCGCACGAATCCGTTGAGAAATGGCCGAGATACGCCGTGTTACACTTGCGGACGATGAAATCTTGCTAGTTCTCGCGTTTTGCAAGCGCGACACACGATGCACCGCGTTTCGTTCGATTCGTTCAAGAACTCTCGTATCTCGGACATCCGCGAGTTTTTCGCGTCGAAAACGTGCTCCCCGTGCGTTTTAGACGCTAAAAACGCGTATGACACTTGATTCGCACGAATCCGTTGAGAAATGGCCGAGATACGCCGTGTTACACTTGCGGACGATGAAATCTTGCTAGTTCTCGCGTTTTGCAAGCGCGACACACGATGCACCGCGTTTCGTTCGATTCGTTCAAGAACTCTCGTATCTCGGACATCCGCGAGTTTTTCGCGTCGAAAACGTGCTCCCCGTGCGTTTTAGACGCTAAAAACGCGTATGACACTTGATTCGCACGAATCCGTTGAGAAATGGCCGAGATACGCCGTGTTACACTTGCGGACGATGAAATCTTGCTAGTTCTCGCGTTTTGCAAGCGCGACACACGATGCACCGCGTTTCGTTCGATTCGTTCAAGAACTCTCGTATCTCGGACATCCGCGAGTTTTTCGCGTCGAAAACGTGCTCCCCGTGCGTTTTAGACGCTAAAAACGCGTATGACACTTGATTCGCACGAATCCGTTGAGAAATGGCCGAGATACGCCGTGTTACACTTGCGGACGATGAAATCTTGCTAGTTCTCGCGTTTTGCAAGCGCGACACACGATGCACCGCGTTTCGTTCGATTCGTTCAAGAACTGTCGTATCTCGGACATCCGCGAGTTTTTCGCGTCGAAAACGTGCTCCCCGTGCGTTTTAGACGCTAAAAACGCGTATGACACTTGATTCGCACGAATCCGTTGAGAAATGGCCGAGATACGCCGTGTTACACTTGCGGACGATGAAATCTTGCTAGTTCTCGCGTTTTGCAAGCGCGACACACGATGCACCGCGTTTCGTTCGATTCGTTCAAGAACTCTCGTATCTCGGACATCCGCGAGTTTTTCGCGTCGAAAACGTGCTCCCCGTGCGTTTTAGACGCTAAAAACGCGTATGACACTTGATTCGCACGAATCCGTTGAGAAATGGCCGAGATACGCCGTGTTACACTTGCGGACGATGAAATCTTGCTAGTTCTCGCGTTTTGCAAGCGCGACACACGATGCACCGCGTTTCGTTCGATTTGTTCAAGAACTCTCGTATCTCGGACATCCGCGAGTTTTTCGCGTCGAAAACGTGCTCCCCGTGCGTTTTAGACGCTAAAAACGCGTATGACACTTGATTCGCACGAATCCGTTGAGAAATGGCCGAGATACGCCGTGTTACACTTGCGGACGATGAAATCTTGCTAGTTCTCGCGTTTTGCAAGCGCGACACACGATGCACCGCGTTTCGTTCGATTCGTTCAAGAACTCTCGTATCTCGGACATCCGCGAGTTTTTCGCGTCGAAAACGTGCTCCCCGTGCGTTTTAGACGCTAAAAACGCGTATGACACTTGATTCGCACGAATCCGTTGAGAAATGGCCGAGATACGCCGTGTTACACTTGCGGACGATGAAATCTTGCTAGTTCTCGCGTTTTGCAAGCGCGACACACGATGCACCGCGTTTCGTTCGATTCGTTCAAGAACTCTCGTATCTCGGACATCCGCGAGTTTTTCGCGCCGAAAACGTGCTCCCCGTGCGTTTTAGACGCTAAAAACGCGTATGACACTTGATTCGCACGAATCCGTTGAGAAATGGCCGAGATACGCCGTGTTACACTTGCGGACGATGAAATCTTGCTAGTTCTCGCGTTTTGCAAGCGCGACACACGATGCACCGCGTTTCGTTCGATTCGTTCAAGAACTCTCGTATCTCGGACATCCGCGAGTTTTTCGCGTCGAAAACGTGCTCCCCGTGCGTTTTAGACGCTAAAAACGCGTATGACACTTGATTCGCACGAATCCGTTGAGAAATGGCCGAGATACGCCGTGTTACACTTGCGGACGATGAAATCTTGCTAGTTCTCGCGTTTTGCAAGCGCGACACACGATGCACCGCGTTTCGTTCGATTTGTTCAAGAACTCTCGTATCTCGGACATCCGCGAGTTTTTCGCGTCGAAAACGTGCTCCCCGTGCGTTTTAGACGCTAAAAACGCGTATGACACTTGATTCGCACGAATCCGTTGAGAAATGGCCGAGATACGCCGTGTTACACTTGCGGACGATGAAATCTTGCTAGTTCTCGCGTTTTGCAAGCGCGACACACGATGCACCGCGTTTCGTTCGATTCGTTCAAGAACTCTCGTATCTCGGACATCCGCGAGTTTTTCGCGTCGAAAACGTGCTCCCCGTGCGTTTTAGACGCTAAAAACGCGTATGACACTTGATTCGCACGAATCCGTTGAGAAATGGCCGAGATACGCCGTGTTACACTTGCGGACGATGAAATCTTGCTAGTTCTCGCGTTTTGCAAGCGCGACACACGATGCACCGCGTTTCGTTCGATTCGTTCAAGAACTCTCGTATCTCGGACATCCGCGAGTTTTTCGCGTCGAAAACGTGCTCCCCGTGCGTTTTAGACGCTAAAAACGCGTATGACACTTGATTCGCACGAATCCGTTGAGAAATGGCCGAGATACGCCGTGTTACACTTGCGGACGATGAAATCTTGCTAGTTCTCGCGTTTTGCAAGCGCGACACACGATGCACCGCGTTTCGTTCGATTCGTTCAAGAACTCTCGTATCTCGGACATCCGCGAGTTTTTCGCGTCGAAAACGTGCTCCCCGTGCGTTTTAGACGCTAAAAACGCGTATGACACTTGATTCGCACGAATCCGTTGAGAAATGGCCGAGATACGCCGTGTTACACTTGCGGACGATGAAATCTTGCTAGTTCTCGCGTTTTGCAAGCGCGACACACGATGTACCGCGTTTCGTTCGATTTGTTCAAGAACTCTCGTATCTCGGACATCCGCGAGTTTTTCGCGTCGAAAACGTGCTCCCCGTGCGTTTTAGACGCTAAAAACGCGTATGACACTTGATTCGCACGAATCCGTTGAGAAATGGCCGAGATACGCCGTGTTACACTTGCGGACGATGAAATCTTGCTAGTTCTCGCGTTTTGCAAGCGCGACACACGATGCACCGCGTTTCGTTCGATTCGTTCAAGAACTCTCGTATCTCGGACATCCGCGAGTTTTTCGCGTCGAAAACGTGCTCCCCGTGCGTTTTAGACGCTAAAAACGCGTATGACACTTGATTCGCACGAATCCGTTGAGAAATGGCCGAGATACGCCGTGTTACACTTGCGGACGATGAAATATTGCTAGTTCTCGCGTTTTGCAAGCGCGACACACGATGCACCGCGTTTCGTTCGATTCGTTCAAGAACTCTCGTATCTCGGACATCCGCGAGTTTTTCGCGTCGAAAACGTGCTCCCCGTGCGTTTTAGACGCTAAAAACGCGTATGACACTTGATTCGCACGAATCCGTTGAGAAATGGCCGAGATACGCCGTGTTACACTTGCGGACGATGAAATCTTGCTAGTTCTCGCGTTTTGCAAGCGCGACACACGATGCACCGCGTTTCGTTCGATTCGTTCAAGAACTCTCGTATCTCGGACATCCGCGAGTTTTTCGCGTCGAAAACGTGCTCCCCGTGCGTTTTAGACGCTAAAAACGCGTATGACACTTGATTCGCACGAATCCGTTGAGAAATGGCCGAGATACGCCGTGTTACACTTGCGGACGATGAAATCTTGCTAGTTCTCCGCGTTTTGCAAGCGCGACACACGATGCACCGCGTTTCGTTCGATTTGTTCAAGAACTCTCGTATCTCGGACATCCGCGAGTTTTTCGCGTCGAAAACGTGCTCCCCGTGCGTTTTAGACGCTAAAAACGCGTATGACACTTGATTCGCACGAATCCGTTGAGAAATGGCCGAGATACGCCGTGTTACACTTGCGGACGATGAAATCTTGCTAGTTCTCGCGTTTTGCAAGCGCGACACACGATGCACCGCGTTTCGTTCGATTCGTTCAAGAACTCTCGTATCTCGGACATCCGCGAGTTTTTCGCGTCGAAAACGTGCTCCCCGTGCGTTTTAGACGCTAAAAACGCGTATGACACTTGATTCGCACGAATCCGTTGAGAAATGGCCGAGATACGCCGTGTTACACTTGCGGACGATGAAATCTTGCTAGTTCTCGCGTTTTGCAAGCGCGACACACGATGCACCGCGTTTCGTTCGATTCGTTCAAGAACTCTCGTATCTCGGACATCCGCGAGTTTTTCGCGTCGAAAACGTGCTCCCCGTGCGTTTTAGACGCTAAAAACGCGTATGACACTTGATTCGCACGAATCCGTTGAGAAATGGCCGAGATACGCCGTGTTACACTTGCGGACGATGAAATCTTGCTAGTTCTCGCGTTTTGCAAGCGCGACACACGATGCACCGCGTTTCGTTCGATTCGTTCAAGAACTCTCGTATCTCGGACATCCGCGAGTTTTTCGCGTCGAAAACGTGCTCCCCGTGCGTTTTAGACGCTAAAAACGCGTATGACACTTGATTCGCACGAATCCGTTGAGAAATGGCCGAGATACGCCGTGTTACACTTGCGGACGATGAAATCTTGCTAGTTCTCGCGTTTTGCAAGCGCGACACACGATGCACCGCGTTTCGTTCGATTCGTTCAAGAACTCTCGTATCTCGGACATCCGCGAGTTTTTCGCGTCGAAAACGTGCTCCCCTTGCGTTTTAGACGCTAAAAACGCGTATGACACTTGATTCGCACGAATCCGTTGAGAAATGGCCGAGATACGCCGTGTTACACTTGCGGACGATGAAATTTTGCTAGTGTTACGTCCGGGCGAGGCTTGTCACGACTTTGATGTTTGTCAAGACGGTCGATGAGAAATCCGCGAGCGGCCTGCCGTGCGACCGGTCGTAACGCTTGAATATTTTTGTTAATTTAGTTACAATAAATCAACGGCAATCTAACTGAAGATCATCATAGCGGTATTCTAATCCCTTCCTGGAAGAGGAGGGATTTTCTAGTTTATTCAGTACAAACTAAACGGAGAAGTTAAGTTAAAAATCTAATATCGCGTTTAGTTGTTTGCAGGACTAATAGGATTCGTGTGTCTTCATAAGACCCGTACAGGTCCCCAATTGTTCGCGCGAGGTTATGTTTTCGGTCGGTGTACGATGCTATGGTATACGAGGTGTGACGTCACAACACAGATTAAATCAAAGAGAGTAATATAAGGGAAAACAAAAGTAGTTATATTCAATTGAAAATAATCATATAAAGAAAAGATAGAATATACATATAGAGAAAAGTAGAACAGATGTGTTACGAATTCGCTAAACTATGAAAGAATTACTGCAAGAGATGTTATCGTAGTATTGAGAAAAGTTCATGTGTAGTGCGCGACAATGATGCGCCTTAACACGAGCGCTTTCGGATATCAGTAATTACGCCTTTACAATCGACAAGTTAACAAGGAATCTTGCACGGTCAAATGACCGTGCCCGTGGGATCCCGCCGTGGCCTAAGCTCGGGTATGATCATACAATAAGATGGTAATTGTCGTCGTGTTTCGCGACTGGAGGTTCCTACCGTGTCGCTGGTCTTCGGCTACGTTCGAGTCGCTTCGGCTACGTTCGCGCTCTTACTCGCTTTGTCTCTCTCTCTCTCTCTGTCTCCTTCGCTACTCGCTCTATCCTTCTTTCTCTCTCTCTGGCGTATCGTCGGTGGAGTTTTCAAAGGTTTTCGATGGAAAAACGATGATAGTACCTTCGAATCGAAACGTAATTTTAGTACTGTGAACTTCCTCGATTTGCCTATGCTCGGTGATAATTGAGCCGGGAACTAGTCCGTTACAAGGTTCGGCAAGTCAGGAAGATAGTGCTTCTATTCAAATGTCTCGATAATTAATTCCGACTTTAATCGCCATACGAGCGAGGAACAACCTTTCCGCGTTCTGTTCAAGTTAAAGAATAAAAGAAAGAGTAATGTAAATGAAATCGAAAAGGAAACTTAAGCTAACGTGTCCGACGCAATTTGTCGGCCACGTGCAAAACGCAACGCGCACACTTTCGCACTTCCGCTAAATTAAAGAAAACTGAGTCTGTGTCTCACTTAAACTGAATTTATAAACTAAAGCTTTTACGAGGATAATTGAGTTCGTTAGTAGCACACTGCAAGAAGAATATGCACTTTTAGACTCGGAAATTAATGATATCTAGGATACCCTCGGACAATCGACCACGTACCTCACGACTTTACAGCCAACTGCCCAGAGAAATCCGTCGTGAGACGGCTCCTGGGCTCGCTCTAGGCCAGTTTTTCATACCCTAACCATGGAAACGGTCGATCAGCGGTCGATTCAGTGTACAAATATTGTGTTACTATGCTCGCTCGATGTTCAGCGAGAGACTTTCGTTTGCTCATTTATCCTCCTTTAATTATTCAGTTTTATTGCAACTAAAATATGATTGCCTTGACTCAGCTATTCAAAACTTTAGTAGTGCACGCTCCTGACTTATATGCTTGAACAGAACTAGGTTGATATCTGGGCAATGCCTTATTGCCACGAAAATCATAAATTACTTTTGAGAGAGAGAGAAACCAAAAATTAACACGCGGAACCTCATCGCTTTTTCCTTAACCTACACACACATACGTCCATACCGCACACACACACTCATACTATATTCACGCATTCATACCCGCTCGCACGCTTATGACTACTTACATCTACTTATATATATATACGATGGGACGAATATGATTCCACGGTGAGGGAATTCCACTACATATTAACAACTCGACAGCACCACATATACGATGAGGCTAAACCGTGATACAAGTAATTCGTATACGCGGCCTGGAGGGAAAAATAGAATAACATGATTTTACAACTAATACTCTAACAGCGCACCGGATGCGATGAGGCTAAACCGTGATACAAGTAATTCGTAACCGGCGGCCGGAATAAAGGAAAGAAAAGAGAGTTTAATTTGAAGAATAAAAGAAAGGGAAAAATCAAAAAGTTACGCTGGGACGTAACATCCTCCCCCCCTTGGAATCATCATCGTCCTCGATGATGTGTCGCGCGCAAGTCTCACGCGTAGGGGTTAAGTGACGCCCGGTGGTAACGGATAAAGACATGGAGCATCCGTCGATCTCGTCTGTAGGGCATCGCGCTTGTCCCTCCTACTCTTAAGGAGAATCTAACCCCCCGGGTGTCCCCCCGGAACACCTCCAACACACAGTCAATGAGGGGTCTGCGCACACCCACACACCCCTCCACATCGACGGTCGCGATCGTCTCGCAATGTCTGATTAAGCCGCAGACATCTTCGTCTGTGACCCCTTCACAGTCCCGGCACTCTAATTCTTTCAGAGTCCTTAGGCGCATTAGAAACTGCGCACCCACAGTGGGGTACATGTGACTGATGTTAAGGTATTTGAGTCGGGGAAGGTCGCCGAGTGCATCTAGGGCGAATTGCCCGCGAACATTAGTGCACCCTGTTATATCAAGTGACACTAGCTCCTTCATGAACTCCCCTACCTTTTCTATGAAGGTGACGTCCACCCAGCTGCATGCCACGATACACAAATCCGTTAGCTGCGTGAATCGTGGGGGCAGCCATAACGCCTCCGTTACTGAGCCGTACCCCAGCTCTATAAAGTTTCCCACGTCCCCCTGCTCCTCCGCCTCCAGGAGCTCCTCCTCCAGTACTTCGTCTCGTTGGTCGCAGTATCGGAACGTTAGTCGCCTCATTGTCACCCCCAGTGCATGGTTATGTCCTAGCGCCGCCAAGCACTCTTCCCCGAAAAACTTCGGTCGGTCAAGTGTCACGTCAATGAGGCACTTATTTGACTCTAATAGCCCTGCCAGATGGGCGGGCTTGATTTTCGTGTCCACCAGTGTTAGGCTCTCGAGGCACGAACTCAACGTGCGAAAGGACGCTCCCGACATACCCGTTCCCAGTGCGGCAAATTTGGTAAGTTTACGCGCGGCGAACACCCACAACATCTCGCAATCCACCGGACTCGCACACTCCCCTACGGTGAGACGTTTCAAATTCTTACTCGAGTCGGACACTGCGCGCAAGCCGGATGGAAGTATGCGGAACCCGGACACATCTAACTCCTCTAACCCTTCCGCCCACGACGCTATTATGGTTAGGATTTGCGGCCGCAGTGCCCTGCACGCACTACGGTCGTCCAGGCGCACTACTCGGAGCCCCCTCGCTGTACGCCGCACCAGCCAGTTGAGCGAATCGTTAGTAATGACCGGGTCGCTTCGATAGCATGGCCATCTCCAGTCGTTCGCATTTATCTCGCTGACTCGGCTTAGCCCTCGCCAAACTGCCTCCTGCCATCTCTTGCTGACTCGTTCCATGCGAGCCAAATCTCGGAAACCGAGGTAGGGCACTAGGAGTGCCACAACTTCCACCGGCAGGAGCGGTGCGTACTCGAATGGGTACCCCAGCCCGTCGAACGGCTGCATAGCGGTGCTGACTTCGGCGGTAGACGTGGAGGGTGCTCGGTGATGCCATGCGTCTGCCATCTGCACCCCTAACACTCGGTTGCGCACCGTGACTGGATTGCGCTCCACCTCCTGCAAGGCAGCTCGAGCTTCCTTAGTTGTCCGGAAGGTGACAAACCCTGTCGCCCCGGTGTTTCCGCGCCGCACGACCGCGTGGATGGCCCCCATCGGCTCAAATGCCGCCAGGAGCTGCTTCATCCTGGTATTCGGCGACATACGGGCGATGAACAGGCGGTTTGTTTCTAGATTCTTCGGCCCTTCCATTTCCTTCAGATTGTGGTGTCAAAGTACATGGTTATAGTTATAGTAACATATACATTTCATCTCATGCCGTCGCTTTTCCACGGGGAATCGACATTCGCAGGAAGCTGGCTGTAAAGATTATTATCGGTAAACACGCCCGTGACGAATGTGTGAAGCCCGTTCCTCGCTCTGAGGGAGAGAGTCTTAGTTCATAGGCAAGACTTTATCCGCGTGCTTAAGGAGACGTTTTCCCTCCTCCGTCTCCAGCAACACGGTATTTCCCTCCAGCCTTTTTACGACGCGGTAAGGACCCCGATATCGACTGCCAAATTTGCCCTTCTTGGGCTCGATAAGGACCCGCACCATGTCGGCTTCTTTCGCCTCAAGCGGCCGCGCGCGCGCGTCGTAGTGCACTTTGGATTTCTGCTTCGCCTTCAATAGATTTTCCCCTGCCGCGATCTGCATTTCCGAAAGGTGGGGAATAAGCTCCCGTAGATACGCGGAGTACGTATCACTCCTCTCGTCCACGCAGATCGAGCTTGGGTAACGCGCGGTTCTACCATACACGAGCTCGTACGGTGTAAAATTCGTAGCTTCGTGTACCGAGGTGTTATACGAGAACATTGCAAACGGTACCAGCCTATCCCAGTCGTCATATTCATCTAAGTAATGCTTTATGTATTCTGTAAGCACGATGTGGCTGCGTTCTAACGCACCATTAGACTGAGGGCGGTATCCTGACGTCGTCACATGATCGATATCAAAAAGTCGCGCGATTTCCCTAATTACTCTATTTATAAAGCTAGTGCCTCTATCTGTTAATATCGTTCGCGGCGCTCCGAATTGTAGTATGAGATTTGTAACCATCGCATGGGCTATTGTTTCCGCTTTTATATCCGGCACGGGCACTGCAATGCAATATTTAGTGAGGTTATCCTGCATTGTCAATATGTGTTTGTTCCCTTCCGGCGTTGTGGGAAGCGGCCCGACAGTGTCTAAGGATATTTTAACAAAAGGTTCAATTGGCGTATCCGTTATGATCATTGGCTCGCGCGTTCTCGCGCGGACTAACTTTTTCTCTAAGCATCCCGTGCAAGTCCGAATAAAATTTTGAATCTCGTTCTTCATACCCGGCCAATAATATCGTTCGCGAATACGATGATAAGTCTTTGTCACACCTTTGTGACCACCCATACGGCCCGCATGTAATTCGGATATTATCCTTGGTCGCAACGCCTCAGCTGGTATCGAAACGTTCCCGGTGAACAAGGTAATAGTTACTCCGGAATCTTCGAATATTTCGTTTAATAAGTCCGGATAAATTCCGCACGACAGTTTTTCCGTGATATCTCCTTTCAGTGATAACCCGCACGATGTTTGCCCGTAGTTGATTAAAGCGTCCCGTAATCTAGTCAATCCGTCCCTGAATTCAGCAACGGTGGGGGTATCGTAAAATCTCTTTGCTACTACTATGCTGTAAATAAAATGTTTCTTGTAGCGTGTAACTAAAATTTTTCCTTCTTTTGGATTAACGGACTTCATGTCCTCGATGTTAATTGCACGCAATTCCGTTAACAACCGCGATACCGTATTGTCGAATTCGCAATCGGCTGTTATGAAATGGGCTATGTTCCCCCGTCGCGCTGTTAGATTCTCGCGCGAATATCGTACAGGCTTTACTCCGCTCCTTAGGTTATCTCGTGGTAGGCTCTGTGGACGAGACTGATCAAGCTCGCGAGGCACACTCTCGCTCACGGGAATCCCGACGATAGTTGTGTTCGGTGCTCGGTCAGCGTATAGTCGTCGTGACGGTACGTCTCTCGGTAATGTTTCCTTTGTCGGAGGGTTCGGTGTCGAAAGTGCCAGTGGTCGCGTCGCGGGAACAGGCGTCGGTATAAATGATCGCCGTATCGGTTTCGAAATTATAGTATCGTTAATTTTCCCCGGCGCTTCCTCGGTTTCTTTGATAGGTGTTAAAGGCCCTGTAGAGGGACGCGCGATAGTCCCGGCACGGGCAGGACGGGTGGGGAACTCCGTTGTGTCTAACGCATTTCCCGACCTGTCCGGCACTAAGATTCCCCCCACTTCCTCTACCGGTTCTCGTTCATGTAAGTCGTCAAAGAGTGTTGAATTTTGTTTATTCGCGCTGCTGTCGTCATGCGGCAGTTCGTCCGCGCTTTCGTCGTCAGTCCGTTGGTCATGTCTGAATAGAGCGTCGTGAAAACGTACGATCGAGTCGGACAGCTCCTCCAGCGTAATCGGCCCTTCCGATTCCTCACTAGAAGATTCGCCCTCATCGGTCGCGTAGTGGTGCCGGGTGGGAACCTCCATGGTGGGTAGTGCGCTTCCCGGCGCCTCCACCTCTTCGCTCGCGCCCGGTTCTGTTTCTGGTATTTTGTCTGTCTCCGGCGGCGGTCGACTCGGTAGTCTCGGTTTTACACTAGGCAACACGCTCCTACGTTCAACGAATATTGGCGTGTCGGAAACGTCTGATGACGGGTCATCGCTGTCTGCTGTCGCCTCTGTCTGTGTCGACGGTACAACCGGAGCACGGTTACGCGTTCTTGATGCTACCGCGCTTGTATCTAAAGGATTTGGCAACCTCGGATTTACTCGAACTCTACCCGTTCTTTCCTCCGGTGGAGAAGGATCGCTTGTTGACACGCGTGGGTTATCCGAGCCTGATTCCGCGGTCCCTTGTCTCAACGGTAACACCTTCATTTCTGAACGCTCCTTACTTTCCTCGTCGGCACTTAGTATACTTGGTTTGACTGGATTACGCGACAACGCGTCGGCATTAGTATTGAGCTTTCCCGGTTTGTGCACGAACTCATATTCATAGTCCCTTAGTTTCAGTCTCCAACGTACAAGTCGTTGTCCCGGATCTTTTACAGAATCTATCCATTTCAATGGTTCGTGATCACTAAAGAGCGTGAACTTCCTACCGTATAAGTATGGTCTGAAATGCAGTACCGCGTAAAGAACAGCTAAGCACTCCTTTTCAGTGGTAGTATAATTCTGTTCCGGTTTTGTCAAGTTTCGCGACAAGTACGCAACGGGCAGATCATTACCGTTAGTATTCTGACTGAGCACTGCGCCTATCGCAACGTCTGAGGCGTCAGTTGTTAAAGTAAAGGGCTCATTAAAATTAGGAAACTGTAGAATAGGAGACTTGCACAATGCTCCGCGTAATATTTTAAAACTCTTAGTGTGTTCCGCGTTCCAATCAAACTTCGCGTTTTTCTTCAATAATTCAGTCAACGGTTTCGCGATCGCGGCGAAATTCTCTATAAAGCGACGATAGTAGCCTACTAAGCCTAGGAACTCCCGAACATTGCGCTGTGTCTGTGGATACGGAAAATTCTTCACAGCGCTTATTTTACCTGGGTCTGGGCGTACCCCGTTTCGACCTATTATGTGTCCTAGGTACGCTACTTCCGTACGCAGAAAGTCGCACTTATCCGGTTGCAATGTAAGTTTCGCGTCGCGTAGTCTATTGAATAACCGTTGTACTTTTCTCCTATGTTCTTCCAGAGATTTGGCGTATACGACTATGTCGTCTAAATAAACGAAAACTTCTACTCCCTGCAATCCACGCAACACCTGATCCATTAATCGTTGGAAGGTCGCCGGCGCGTTCTTAAGCCCTTCCGGCATTCGTACATATTCGTAATGACCGTTCGGTGTCGTGAATGCAGTTTTCGCGCAATCTTTCGGTTCCATGCCGATTTGCTGAAACCCGCTTGCCAAATCAAATACTGAGAAATAACGCGCCTCGCCTAGGTGATCCATGATATCAGTGATATTGGGCAATGGATACGCGTCCCCGATCGTCTTCTCATTTAATTTCCTAAAATCTATCACCATACGCCAGCGTTTATTCCCGTGGGAATCTGGTTTTTTCGGTACTATCCAGAGTGGCGAATTGTATGGTGAGCTTGATGGTGTTATAATATTGTCGGTTAATTTCAAGGAGATTTGCCGCGCGATCTCTTCTTTATGTATCGGTGGAAATCTGTATTGACGCGTATTAATCGGTAGGTCGTCTGTCGTCGGTATTGTGTGAGTGATGCACGGTGTCGATTGTAGTTTGTCACCCGGTAGATGGAAGGTTTTAGGGTATTCTTCTATCAAATCGATTACGTGCTCGCGTTCTTCGGCGTTAAGGTGTTCGAGCCGCAAGCGAGAGAGCACCTCACTCACCCGATCAGTCGTCACCGGCTTTTCCGCGCGTTCGGAGTCTGTATCGAAATATTCCTGTTCTTCGGGAAAATTATGGTACTCGAACGGCACTATGTTTTGTGGCGGAATCTCAATTTCCACGCGCTTGTCTAAGGTATTAATCGCCAGCACGTGGCACGCGCCCTGACTGACTGAGACGGCTGCTTCACCGATATAGATACCGTCTGCAATGTTCATTCGCGGCAAATAGCCCTCCGTTAAATCTCTCCCTTCATCCACGTCGATCCTAAGTACTTGTCGCGCGCGCGGCTGCAGATGGTATACTCGCGTCGCTGGCGAGCTACGTCGCGCGCTGTTCGGTTCGGATTCTCCGACGAATCGCATTGGTCTTATCGGATCGCTTTGTGTTACTAAAGTGTTGTGTGCAAATGAAATCTCTGCACGTTCTTGTCGCAGGTATTCTTTACCGAGAATTCCGTCGCTTCGTATTGGAAAGTTAGATCGTACCACGTGGAATTTTACTACTTGCCCGAGCAAGGTTAAAGTGGTCGTGCCTAGAGTTTCGGTTTGCTCCATAGTAATCCCTGTTATAATTACTGATTCATCTAAGGCTACGGATACGTCTTCCCCGAGAGCTTTTAACTTTATTATATTTACATCTGCTCCAGTATCAATTAAAAAGTAGGCAAATTCCCGTCGCAATTCTACCGCGTGCATTTTAACCTGCGGTGAATCTCGGTTTGACTCGAAGCGTATTACTGCGGGTTTTCCTCCAGAAACCTCACGGTTGCTCGACGCTCCGTGCTGTGCGGGCTCGGCGGCGCGTCCGACCGACGAGCTCCTCGAGAGTTTAAATCTGGTTCCCTAGTCAATTCAGGTGACGCTTGTTCACGCCTTGGCGGTGGTTGCCATCGCGGTGGTGATCGCGGAGGTGGCGGAGAATCATTTCGTCGCATTGTTTCGTAATCGCGGTTATTTCCCGGGCGGTTAGTTCCGTAGCGATATTGGCGTTCTGGCGACATGGCGCGGGGCGGTGTCAAGCGTTGTGCGGCACATTGACAAGTGCACGGCGCAGCGTACGGTGTCGGCGGGTACAGTGCGTTCGGCGGCGGATAGTAACCCGTCGGTGGCAAACCCGAATGATGCGAGCTCAAAGGCGGCGATTTTAATATACTAGCAGACGCTCCCAGATGTTCGTGAGACGGTCCCGCTGCCCGCTGGTCGTAAGGGCTAAGCGGTCGGGGTGAAGGAGTACGCGACGGCACTTCCTCCTCTCTGCGCGATACGAGCAGTCTCGCCGACTCCAAACCCGTGTTTCTGGACGCCTTCATTCGGTGTTCTATTTGTGCCGCAATTCCTACGGCTGCATCTAGATCTTTTGGCGCACGCGCTTCTACTTCCCGCATCATTTCGTCCGGTAACCCCCGCACGAACCCCTCAAGGGCACTTTCCCTAACCGGAATTATCATTATTTCCGCCCCAGTCGGATGCGTTTCCTGCAGCGCTATCCTTGCCCCTGAGACGAGTGCCGATAATCTATCGTAAAACCCGTAAACCCCCTCATCGCGTCGCATCCTGATAGTAACGATATCCTTCATGTATTGCGCGAACGTTCTGTGACCCCCAAACCGAGTCTTCAGATGTTTAATTAGCGAGTCGACGGTGGAAAAATCTTTTTCATAAGTGCTTACTCCCGCTCGACCCTCGAGTTTATTTATCACTCCGCGCACGAACGCGTCCTCCCAAGCCGGCGGTACGAGAGCCGCGCCTCCGCGTACTCTCCTAACGAATTCGCTCAATGGTATATTTGACCCGTCATAACTGGGTATCCCGACTAACCCCTGTTGGAGGGCATATATCTCCGCCATCATAGAGGTCGATGCATCGGGATCTGCGCCCGATCTACGCGTGGTGTTGTTCGCGGTCGATTCGTTTGGCTGACTCATTTTTGGCTAGTCGATACCGGGGCGCTTGTGTCTAATTACGTGCAGCGCTCCTGTGCTATATCGACCGTAAAGGACAAAGCTAATCTAAGCGTTTATCGAATTCAAAACAACATGCACATAACCTAAAAATAAAATTATTACTCTGTCTTGATTCGTCACACCTTTAATCAGAAATATAACCTCAAAGTGAAAGAAATTAAAGTAAATAAAAGGAAATATCCAATGAAAATTATAATTAATTATATATATATAAAGAAGAAATAAAGAACAGAATTGGTGGCAACACAAAGATCTGACACTAATTCACAAGTGGATATAATAGTAATAGAAATATGTAGTGTAAATATATATATATTTGAAATAAAAAGAATGATGAAAAACCTAATTGGTGGAAGCAACCGAATCCCACTTCTGACACCAATTCAGCTGTTACGTCCGGGCGAGGCTTGTCACGACTTTGATGTTTGTCAAGACGGTCGATGAGAAATCCGCGAGCGGCCTGCCGTGCGACCGGTCGTAACGCTTGAATATTTTTGTTAATTTAGTTACAATAAATCAACGGCAATCTAACTGAAGATCATCATAGCGGTATTCTAATCCCTTCCTGGAAGAGGAGGGATTTTCTAGTTTATTCAGTACAAACTAAACGGAGAAGTTAAGTTAAAAATCTAATATCGCGTTTAGTTGTTTGCAGGACTAATAGGATTCGTGTGTCTTCATAAGACCCGTACAGGTCCCCAATTGTTCGCGCGAGGTTATGTTTTCGGTCGGTGTACGATGCTATGGTATACGAGGTGTGACGTCACAACACAGATTAAATCAAAGAGAGTAATATAAGGGAAAACAAAAGTAGTTATATTCAATTGAAAATAATCATATAAAGAAAAGATAGAATATACATATAGAGAAAAGTAGAACAGATGTGTTACGAATTCGCTAAACTATGAAAGAATTACTGCAAGAGATGTTATCGTAGTATTGAGAAAAGTTCATGTGTAGTGCGCGACAATGATGCGCCTTAACACGAGCGCTTTCGGATATCAGTAATTACGCCTTTACAATCGACAAGTTAACAAGGAATCTTGCACGGTCAAATGACCGTGCCCGTGGGATCCCGCCGTGGCCTAAGCTCGGGTATGATCATACAATAAGATGGTAATTGTCGTCGTGTTTCGCGACTGGAGGTTCCTACCGTGTCGCTGGTCTTCGGCTACGTTCGAGTCGCTTCGGCTACGTTCGCGCTCTTACTCGCTTTGTCTCTCTCTCTCTCTCTCTGTCTCCTTCGCTACTCGCTCTATCCTTCTTTCTCTCTCTCTGGCGTATCGTCGGTGGAGTTTTCAAAGGTTTTCGATGGAAAAACGATGATAGTACCTTCGAATCGAAACGTAATTTTAGTACTGTGAACTTCCTCGATTTGCCTATGCTCGGTGATAATTGAGCCGGGAACTAGTCCGTTACAAGGTTCAGCAAGTCAGGAAGATAGTGCTTCTATTCAAATGTCTCGATAATTAATTCCGACTTTAATCGCCATACGAGCGAGGAACAACCTTTCCGCGTTCTGTTCAAGTTAAAGAATAAAAGAAAGAGTAATGTAAATGAAATCGAAAAGGAAACTTAAGCTAACGTGTCCGACGCAATTTGTCGGCCACGTGCAAAACGCAACGCGCACACTTTCGCACTTCCGCTAAATTAAAGAAAACTGAGTCTGTGTCTCACTTAAACTGAATTTATAAACTAAAGCTTTTACGAGGATAATTGAGTTCGTTAGTAGCACACTGCAAGAAGAATATGCACTTTTAGACTCGGAAATTAATGATATCTAGGATACCCTCGGACAATCGACCACGTACCTCACGACTTTACAGCCAACTGCCCAGAGAAATCCGTCGTGAGACGGCTCCTGGGCTCGCTCTAGGCCAGTTTTTCATACCCTAACCATGGAAACGGTCGATCAGCGGTCGATTCAGTGTACAAATATTGTGTTACTATGCTCGCTCGATGTTCAGCGAGAGACTTTCGTTTGCTCATTTATCCTCCTTTAATTATTCAGTTTTATTGCAACTAAAATATGATTGCCTTGACTCAGCTATTCAAAACTTTAGTAGTGCACGCTCCTGACTTATATGCTTGAACAGAACTAGGTTGATATCTGGGCAATGCCTTATTGCCACGAAAATCATAAATTACTTTTGAGAGAGAGAGAAACCAAAAATTAACACGCGGAACCTCATCGCTTTTTCCTTAACCTACACACACATACGTCCATACCGCACACACACACTCATACTATATTCACGCATTCATACCCGCTCGCACGCTTATGACTACTTACATCTACTTATATATATATACGATGGGACGAATATGATTCCACGGTGAGGGAATTCCACTACATATTAACAACTCGACAGCACCACATATACGATGAGGCTAAACCGTGATACAAGTAATTCGTATACGCGGCCTGGAGGGAAAAATAGAATAACATGATTTTACAACTAATACTCTAACAGCGCACCGGATGCGATGAGGCTAAACCGTGATACAAGTAATTCGTAACCGGCGGCCGGAATAAAGGAAAGAAAAGAGAGTTTAATTTGAAGAATAAAAGAAAGGGAAAAATCAAAAAGTTACGCTGGGACGTAACACTAGTTCTCGCGTTTTGCAAGCGCGACACACGATGCACCGCGTTTCGTTCGATTCGTTCAAGAACTCTCGTATCTCGGACATCCGCGAGTTTTTCGCGTCGAAAACGTGCTCCCCGTGCGTTTTAGACGCTATAAACGCGTATGACACTTGATTCGCACGAATCCGTTGAGAAATGGCCGAGATACGCCGTGTTACACTTGCGGACGATGAAATCTTGCTAGTTCTCGCGTTTTGCAAGCGCGACACACGATGCACCGCGTTTCGTTCGATTCGTTCAAGAACTCTCGTATCTCGGACATCCGCGAGTTTTTCGCGTCGAAAACGTGCTCCCCGTGCGTTTTAGACGCTAAAAACGCGTATGACACTTGATTCGCACGAATCCGTTGAGAAATGGCCGAGATACGCCGTGTTACACTTGCGGACGATGAAATCTTGCTAGTTCTCGCGTTTTGCAAGCGCGACACACGATGCACCGCGTTTCGTTCGATTCGTTCAAGAACTCTCGTATCTCGGACATCCGCGAGTTTTTCGCGTCGAAAACGTGCTCCCCGTGCGTTTTAGACGCTAAAAACGCGTATGACACTTGATTCGCACGAATCCGTTGAGAAATGGCCGAGATACGCCGTGTTACACTTGCGGACGATGAAATCTTGCTAGTTCTCGCGTTTTGCAAGCGCGACACACGATGCACCGCGTTTCGTTCGATTCGTTCAAGAACTCTCGTATCTCGGACATCCGCGAGTTTTTCGCGTCGAAAACGTGCTCCCCGTGCGTTTTAGACGCTAAAAACGCGTATGACACTTGATTCGCACGAATCCGTTGAGAAATGGCCGAGATACGCCGTGTTACACTTGCGGACGATGAAATCTTGCTAGTTCTCGCGTTTTGCAAGCGCGACACACGATGCACCGCGTTTCGTTCGATTCGTTCAAGAACTCTCGTATCTCGGTCATCCGCGAGTTTTTCGCGTCGAAAACGTGCTCCCCGTGCGTTTTAGACGCTAAAAACGCGTATGACACTTGATTCGCACGAATCCGTTGAGAAATGGCCGAGATACGCCGTGTTACACTTGCGGACGATGAAATCTTGCTAGTTCTCGCGTTTTGCAAGCGCGACACACGATGCACCGCGTTTCGTTCGATTCGTTCAAGAACTCTCGTATCTCGGACATCCGCGAGTTTTTCGCGTCGAAAACGTGCTCCCCGTGCGTTTTAGACGCTAAAAACGCGTATGACACTTGATTCGCACGAATCCGTTGAGAAATGGCCGAGATACGCCGTGTTACACTTGCGGACGATGAAATCTTGCTAGTTCTCGCGTTTTGCAAGCGCGACACACGATGCACCGCGTTTCGTTCGATTCGTTCAAGAACTCTCGTATCTCGGACATCCGCGAGTTTTTCGCGTCGAAAACGTGCTCCCCGTGCGTTTTAGACGCTAAAAACGCGTATGACACTTGATTCGCACGAATCCGTTGAGAAATGGCCGAGATACGCCGTGTTACACTTGCGGACGATGAAATCTTGCTAGTTCTCGCGTTTTGCAAGCGCGACACACGATGCACCGCGTTTCGTTCGATTCGTTCAAGAACTCTCGTATCTCGGACATCCGCGAGTTTTTCGCGTCGAAAACGTGCTCCCCGTGCGTTTTAGACGCTAAAAACGCGTATGACACTTGATTCGCACGAATCCGTTGAGAAATGGCCGAGATACGCCGTGTTACACTTGCGGACGATGAAATCTTGCTAGTTCTCGCGTTTTGCAAGCGCGACACACGATGCACCGCGTTTCGTTCGATTCGTTCAAGAACTCTCGTATCTCGGACATCCGCGAGTTTTTCGCGTCGAAAACGTGCTCCCCGTGCGTTTTAGACGCTAAAAACGCGTATGACACTTGATTCGCACGAATCCGTTGAGAAATGGCCGAGATACGCCGTGTTACACTTGCGGACGATGAAATCTTGCTAGTTCTCGCGTTTTGCAAGCGCGACACACGATGCACCGCGTTTCGTTCGATTCGTTCAAGAACTCTCGTATCTCGGACATCCGCGAGTTTTTCGCGTCGAAAACGTGCTCCCCGTGCGTTTTAGACGCTAAAAACGCGTATGACACTTGATTCGCACGAATCCGTTGAGAAATGGCCGAGATACGCCGTGTTACACTTGCGGACGATGAAATCTTGCTAGTTCTCGCGTTTTGCAAGCGCGACACACGATGCACCGCGTTTCGTTCGATTCGTTCAAGAACTCTCGAATCTCGGACATCCGCGAGTTTTTCGCGTCGAAAACGTGCTCCCCGTGCGTTTTAGACGCTAAAAACGCGTATGACACTTGATTCGCACGAATCCGTTGAGAAATGGCCGAGATACGCCGTGTTACACTTGCGGACGATGAAATCTTGCTAGTTCTCGCGTTTTGCAAGCGCGACACACGATGCACCGCGTTTCGTTCGATTCGTTCAAGAACTCTCGTATCTCGGACATCCGCGAGTTTTTCGCGTCGAAAACGTGCTCCCCGTGCGTTTTAGACGCTAAAAACGCGTATGACACTTGATTCGCACGAATCCGTTGAGAAATGGCCGAGATACGCCGTGTTACACTTGCGGACGATGAAATCTTGCTAGTTCTCGCGTTTTGCAAGCGCGACACACGATGCACCGCGTTTCGTTCGATTCGTTCAAGAACTCTCGTATCTCGGACATCCGCGAGTTTTTCGCGTCGAAAACGTGCTCCCCGTGCGTTTTAGACGCTAAAAACGCGTATGACACTTGATTCGCACGAATCCGTTGAGAAATGGCCGAGATACGCCGTGTTACACTTGCGGACGATGAAATCTTGCTAGTTCTCGCGTTTTGCAAGCGCGACACACGATGCACCGCGTTTCGTTCGATTCGTTCAAGAACTCTCGTATCTCGGACATCCGCGAGTTTTTCGCGTCGAAAACGTGCTCCCCGTGCGTTTTAGACGCTAAAAACGCGTATGACACTTGATTCGCACGAATCCGTTGAGAAATGGCCGAGATACGCCGTGTTACACTTGCGGACGATGAAATCTTGCTAGTTCTCGCGTTTTGCAAGCGCGACACACGATGCACCGCGTTTCGTTCGATTCGTTCAAGAACTCTCGTATCTCGGACATCCGCGAGTTTTTCGCGTCGAAAACGTGCTCCCCGTGCGTTTTAGACGCTAAAAACGCGTATGACACTTGATTCGCACGAATCCGTTGAGAAATGGCCGAGATACGCCGTGTTACACTTGCGGACGATGAAATCTTGCTAGTTCTCGCGTTTTGCAAGCGCGACACACGATGCACCGCGTTTCGTTCGATTCGTTCAAGAACTCTCGTATCTCGGACATCCGCGAGTTTTTCGCGTCGAAAACGTGCTCCCCGTGCGTTTTAGACGCTAAAAACGCGTATGACACTTGATTCGCACGAATCCGTTGAGAAATGGCCGAGATACGCCGTGTTACACTTGCGGACGATGAAATCTTGCTAGTTCTCGCGTTTTGCAAGCGCGACACACGATGCACCGCGTTTCGTTCGATTCGTTCAAGAACTCTCGTATCTCGGACATCCGCGAGTTTTTCGCGTCGAAAACGTGCTCCCCGTGCGTTTTAGACGCTAAAAACGCGTATGACACTTGATTCGCACGAATCCGTTGAGAAATGGCCGAGATACGCCGTGTTACACTTGCGGACGATGAAATCTTGCTAGTTCTCGCGTTTTGCAAGCGCGACACACGATGCACCGCGTTTCGTTCGATTCGTTCAAGAACTCTCGTATCTCGGACATCCGCGAGTTTTTCGCGTCGAAAACGTGCTCCCCGTGCGTTTTAGACGCTAAAAACGCGTATGACACTTGATTCGCACGAATCCGTTGAGAAATGGCCGAGATACGCCGTGTTACACTTGCGGACGATGAAATCTTGCTAGTTCTCGCGTTTTGCAAGCGCGACACACGATGCACCGCGTTTCGTTCGATTCGTTCAAGAACTCTCGTATCTCGGACATCCGCGAGTTTTTCGCGTCGAAAACGTGCTCCCCGTGCGTTTTAGACGCTAAAAACGCGTATGACACTTGATTCGCACGAATCCGTTGAGAAATGGCCGAGATACGCCGTGTTACACTTGCGGACGATGAAATCTTGCTAGTTCTCGCGTTTTGCAAGCGCGACACACGATGCACCGCGTTTCGTTCGATTCGTTCAAGAACTCTCGTATCTCGGACATCCGCGAGTTTTTCGCGTCGAAAACGTGCTCCCCGTGCGTTTTAGACGCTAAAAACGCGTATGACACTTGATTCGCACGAATCCGTTGAGAAATGGCCGAGATACGCCGTGTTACACTTGCGGACGATGAAATCTTGCTAGTTCTCGCGTTTTGCAAGCGCGACACACGATGCACCGCGTTTCGTTCGATTCGTTCAAGAACTCTCGTATCTCGGACATCCGCGAGTTTTTCGCGTCGAAAACGTGCTCCCCGTGCGTTTTAGACGCTAAAAACGCGTATGACACTTGATTCGCACGAATCCGTTGAGAAATGGCCGAGATACGCCGTGTTACACTTGCGGACGATGAAATCTTGCTAGTTCTCGCGTTTTGCAAGCGCGACACACGATGCACCGCGTTTCGTTCGATTCGTTCAAGAACTCTCGTATCTCGGACATCCGCGAGTTTTTCGCGTCGAAAACGTGCTCCCCGTGCGTTTTAGACGCTAAAAACGCGTATGACACTTGATTCGCACGAATCCGTTGAGAAATGGCCGAGATACGCCGTGTTACACTTGCGGACGATGAAATCTTGCTAGTTCTCGCGTTTTGCAAGCGCGACACACGATGCACCGCGTTTCGTTCGATTCGTTCAAGAACTCTCGTATCTCGGACATCCGCGAGTTTTTCGCGTCGAAAACGTGCTCCCCGTGCGTTTTAGACGCTAAAAACGCGTATGACACTTGATTCGCACGAATCCGTTGAGAAATGGCCGAGATACGCCGTGTTACACTTGCGGACGATGAAATCTTGCTAGTTCTCGCGTTTTGCAAGCGCGACTCACGATGCACCGCGTTTCGTTCGATTCGTTCAAGAACTCTCGTATCTCGGACATCCGCGAGTTTTTCGCGTCGAAAACGTGCTCCCCGTGCGTTTTAGACGCTAAAAACGCGTATGACACTTGATTCGCACGAATCCGTTGAGAAATGGCCGAGATACGCCGTGTTACACTTGCGGACGATGAAATCTTGCTAGTTCTCGCGTTTTGCAAGCGCGACACACGATGCACCGCGTTTCGTTCGATTCGTTCAAGAACTCTCGTATCTCGGACATCCGCGAGTTTTTCGCGTCGAAAACGTGCTCCCCGTGCGTTTTAGACGCTAAAAACGCGTATGACACTTGATTCGCACGAATCCGTTGAGAAATGGCCGAGATACGCCGTGTTACACTTGCGGACGATGAAATCTTGCTAGTTCTCGCGTTTTGCAAGCGCGACACACGATGCACCGCGTTTCGTTCGATTCGTTCAAGAACTCTCGTATCTCGGACATCCGCGAGTTTTTCGCGTCGAAAACGTGCTCCCCGTGCGTTTTAGACGCTAAAAACGCGTATGACACTTGATTCGCACGAATCCGTTGAGAAATGGCCGAGATACGCCGTGTTACACTTGCGGACGATGAAATCTTGCTAGTTCTCGCGTTTTGCAAGCGCGACACACGATGCACCGCGTTTCGTTCGATTCGTTCAAGAACTCTCGTATCTCGGACATCCGCGAGTTTTTCGCGTCGAAAACGTGCTCCCCGTGCGTTTTAGACGCTAAAAACGCGTATGACACTTGATTCGCACGAATCCGTTGAGAAATGGCCGAGATACGCCGTGTTACACTTGCGGACGATGAAATCTTGCTAGTTCTCGCGTTTTGCAAGCGCGACACACGATGCACCGCGTTTCGTTCGATTCGTTCAAGAACTCTCGTATCTCGGACATCCGCGAGTTTTTCGCGTCGAAAACGTGCTCCCCGTGCGTTTTAGACGCTAAAAACGCGTATGACACTTGATTCGCACGAATCCGTTGAGAAATGGCCGAGATACGCCGTGTTACACTTGCGGACGATGAAATCTTGCTAGTTCTCGCGTTTTGCAAGCGCGACACACGATGCACCGCGTTTCGTTCGATTCGTTCAAGAACTCTCGTATCTCGGACATCCGCGAGTTTTTCGCGTCGAAAACGTGCTCCCCGTGCGTTTTAGACGCTAAAAACGCGTATGACACTTGATTCGCACGAATCCGTTGAGAAATGGCCGAGATACGCCGTGTTACACTTGCGGACGATGAAATCTTGCTAGTTCTCGCGTTTTGCAAGCGCGACACACGATGCACCGCGTTTCGTTCGATTCGTTCAAGAACTCTCGTATCTCGGACATCCGCGAGTTTTTCGCGTCGAAAACGTGCTCCCCGTGCGTTTTAGACGCTAAAAACGCGTATGACACTTGATTCGCACGAATCCGTTGAGAAATGGCCGAGATACGCCGTGTTACACTTGCGGACGATGAAATCTTGCTAGTTCTCGCGTTTTGCAAGCGCGACACACGATGCACCGCGTTTCGTTCGATTCGTTCAAGAACTCTCGTATCTCGGACATCCGCGAGTTTTTCGCGTCGAAAACGTGCTCCCCGTGCGTTTTAGACGCTAAAAACGCGTATGACACTTGATTCGCACGAATCCGTTGAGAAATGGCCGAGATACGCCGTGTTACACTTGCGGACGATGAAATCTTGCTAGTTCTCGCGTTTTGCAAGCGCGACACACGATGCACCGCGTTTCGTTCGATTCGTTCAAGAACTCTCGTATCTCGGACATCCGCGAGTTTTTCGCGTCGAAAACGTGCTCCCCGTGCGTTTTAGACGCTAAAAACGCGTATGACACTTGATTCGCACGAATCCGTTGAGAAATGGCCGAGATACGCCGTGTTACACTTGCGGACGATGAAATCTTGCTAGTTCTCGCGTTTTGCAAGCGCGACACACGATGCACCGCGTTTCGTTCGATTCGTTCAAGAACTCTCGTATCTCGGACATCCGCGAGTTTTTCGCGTCGAAAACGTGCTCCCCGTGCGTTTTAGACGCTAAAAACGCGTATGACACTTGATTCGCACGAATCCGTTGAGAAATGGCCGAGATACGCCGTGTTACACTTGCGGACGATGAAATCTTGCTAGTTCTCGCGTTTTGCAAGCGCGACACACGATGCACCGCGTTTCGTTCGATTCGTTCAAGAACTCTCGTATCTCGGACATCCGCGAGTTTTTCGCGTCGAAAACGTGCTCCCCGTGCGTTTTAGACGCTAAAAACGCGTATGACACTTGATTCGCACGAATCCGTTGAGAAATGGCCGAGATACGCCGTGTTACACTTGCGGACGATGAAATCTTGCTAGTTCTCGCGTTTTGCAAGCGCGACACACGATGCACCGCGTTTCGTTCGATTCGTTCAAGAACTCTCGTATCTCGGACATCCGCGAGTTTTTCGCGTCGAAAACGTGCTCCCCGTGCGTTTTAGACGCTAAAAACGCGTATGACACTTGATTCGCACGAATCCGTTGAGAAATGGCCGAGATACGCCGTGTTACACTTGCGGACGATGAAATCTTGCTAGTTCTCGCGTTTTGCAAGCGCGACACACGATGCACCGCGTTTCGTTCGATTCGTTCAAGAACTCTCGTATCTCGGACATCCGCGAGTTTTTCGCGTCGAAAACGTGCTCCCCGTGCGTTTTAGACGCTAAAAACGCGTATGACACTTGATTCGCACGAATCCGTTGAGAAATGGCCGAGATACGCCGTGTTACACTTGCGGACGATGAAATCTTGCTAGTTCTCGCGTTTTGCAAGCGCGACACACGATGCACCGCGTTTCGTTCGATTCGTTCAAGAACTCTCGTATCTCGGACATCCGCGAGTTTTTCGCGTCGAAAACGTGCTCCCCGTGCGTTTTAGACGCTAAAAACGCGTATGACACTTGATTCGCACGAATCCGTTGAGAAATGGCCGAGATACGCCGTGTTACACTTGCGGACGATGAAATCTTGCTAGTTCTCGCGTTTTGCAAGCGCGACACACGATGCACCGCGTTTCGTTCGATTCGTTCAAGAACTCTCGTATCTCGGACATCCGCGAGTTTTTCGCGTCGAAAACGTGCTCCCCGTGCGTTTTAGACGCTAAAAACGCGTATGACACTTGATTCGCACGAATCCGTTGAGAAATGGCCGAGATACGCCGTGTTACACTTGCGGACGATGAAATCTTGCTAGTTCTCGCGTTTTGCAAGCGCGACACACGATGCACCGCGTTTCGTTCGATTCGTTCAAGAACTCTCGTATCTCGGACATCCGCGAGTTTTTCGCGTCGAAAACGTGCTCCCCGTGCGTTTTAGACGCTAAAAACGCGTATGACACTTGATTCGCACGAATCCGTTGAGAAATGGCCGAGATACGCCGTGTTACACTTGCGGACGATGAAATCTTGCTAGTTCTCGCGTTTTGCAAGCGCGACACACGATGCACCGCGTTTCGTTCGATTCGTTCAAGAACTCTCGTATCTCGGACATCCGCGAGTTTTTCGCGTCGAAAACGTGCTCCCCGTGCGTTTTAGACGCTAAAAACGCGTATGACACTTGATTCGCACGAATCCGTTGAGAAATGGCCGAGATACGCCGTGTTACACTTGCGGACGATGAAATCTTGCTAGTTCTCGCGTTTTGCAAGCGCGACACACGATGCACCGCGTTTCGTTCGATTCGTTCAAGAACTCTCGTATCTCGGACATCCGCGAGTTTTTCGCGTCGAAAACGTGCTCCCCGTGCGTTTTAGACGCTAAAAACGCGTATGACACTTGATTCGCACGAATCCGTTGAGAAATGGCCGAGATACGCCGTGTTACACTTGCGGACGATGAAATCTTGCTAGTTCTCGCGTTTTGCAAGCGCGACACACGATGCACCGCGTTTCGTTCGATTCGTTCAAGAACTCTCGTATCTCGGACATCCGCGAGTTTTTCGCGTCGAAAACGTGCTCCCCGTGCGTTTTAGACGCTAAAAACGCGTATGACACTTGATTCGCACGAATCCGTTGAGAAATGGCCGAGATACGCCGTGTTACACTTGCGGACGATGAAATCTTGCTAGTTCTCGCGTTTTGCAAGCGCGACACACGATGCACCGCGTTTCGTTCGATTCGTTCAAGAACTCTCGTATCTCGGACATCCGCGAGTTTTTCGCGTCGAAAACGTGCTCCCCGTGCGTTTTAGACGCTAAAAACGCGTATGACACTTGATTCGCACGAATCCGTTGAGAAATGGCCGAGATACGCCGTGTTACACTTGCGGACGATGAAATCTTGCTAGTTCTCGCGTTTTGCAAGCGCGACACACGATGCACCGCGTTTCGTTCGATTCGTTCAAGAACTCTCGTATCTCGGACATCCGCGAGTTTTTCGCGTCGAAAACGTGCTCCCCGTGCGTTTTAGACGCTAAAAACGCGTATGACACTTGATTCGCACGAATCCGTTGAGAAATGGCCGAGATACGCCGTGTTACACTTGCGGACGATGAAATCTTGCTAGTTCTCGCGTTTTGCAAGCGCGACACACGATGCACCGCGTTTCGTTCGATTCGTTCAAGAACTCTCGTATCTCGGACATCCGCGAGTTTTTCGCGTCGAAAACGTGCTCCCCGTGCGTTTTAGACGCTAAAAACGCGTATGACACTTGATTCGCACGAATCCGTTGAGAAATGGCCGAGATACGCCGTGTTACACTTGCGGACGATGAAATCTTGCTAGTTCTCGCGTTTTGCAAGCGCGACACACGATGCACCGCGTTTCGTTCGATTCGTTCAAGAACTCTCGTATCTCGGACATCCGCGAGTTTTTCGCGTCGAAAACGTGCTCCCCGTGCGTTTTAGACGCTAAAAACGCGTATGACACTTGATTCGCACGAATCCGTTGAGAAATGGCCGAGATACGCCGTGTTACACTTGCGGACGATGAAATCTTGCTAGTTCTCGCGTTTTGCAAGCGCGACACACGATGCACCGCGTTTCGTTCGATTCGTTCAAGAACTCTCGTATCTCGGACATCCGCGAGTTTTTCGCGTCGAAAACGTGCTCCCCGTGCGTTTTAGACGCTAAAAACGCGTATGACACTTGATTCGCACGAATCCGTTGAGAAATGGCCGAGATACGCCGTGTTACACTTGCGGACGATGAAATCTTGCTAGTTCTCGCGTTTTGCAAGCGCGACACACGATGCACCGCGTTTCGTTCGATTCGTTCAAGAACTCTCGTATCTCGGACATCCGCGAGTTTTTCGCGTCGAAAACGTGCTCCCCGTGCGTTTTAGACGCTAAAAACGCGTATGACACTTGATTCGCACGAATCCGTTGAGAAATGGCCGAGATACGCCGTGTTACACTTGCGGACGATGAAATCTTGCTAGTTCTCGCGTTTTGCAAGCGCGACACACGATGCACCGCGTTTCGTTCGATTCGTTCAAGAACTCTCGTATCTCGGACATCCGCGAGTTTTTCGCGTCGAAAACGTGCTCCCCGTGCGTTTTAGACGCTAAAAACGCGTATGACACTTGATTCGCACGAATCCGTTGAGAAATGGCCGAGATACGCCGTGTTACACTTGCGGACGATGAAATCTTGCTAGTTCTCGCGTTTTGCAAGCGCGACACACGATGCACCGCGTTTCGTTCGATTCGTTCAAGAACTCTCGTATCTCGGACATCCGCGAGTTTTTCGCGTCGAAAACGTGCTCCCCGTGCGTTTTAGACGCTAAAAACGCGTATGACACTTGATTCGCACGAATCCGTTGAGAAATGGCCGAGATACGCCGTGTTACACTTGCGGACGATGAAATCTTGCTAGTTCTCGCGTTTTGCAAGCGCGACACACGATGCACCGCGTTTCGTTCGATTCGTTCAAGAACTCTCGTATCTCGGACATCCGCGAGTTTTTCGCGTCGAAAACGTGCTCCCCGTGCGTTTTAGACGCTAAAAACGCGTATGACACTTGATTCGCACGAATCCGTTGAGAAATGGCCGAGATACGCCGTGTTACACTTGCGGACGATGAAATCTTGCTAGTTCTCGCGTTTTGCAAGCGCGACACACGATGCACCGCGTTTCGTTCGATTCGTTCAAGAACTCTCGTATCTCGGACATCCGCGAGTTTTTCGCGTCGAAAACGTGCTCCCCGTGCGTTTTAGACGCTAAAAACGCGTATGACACTTGATTCGCACGAATCCGTTGAGAAATGGCCGAGATACGCCGTGTTACACTTGCGGACGATGAAATCTTGCTAGTTCTCGCGTTTTGCAAGCGCGACACACGATGCACCGCGTTTCGTTCGATTCGTTCAAGAACTCTCGTATCTCGGACATCCGCGAGTTTTTCGCGTCGAAAACGTGCTCCCCGTGCGTTTTAGACGCTAAAAACGCGTATGACACTTGATTCGCACGAATCCGTTGAGAAATGGCCGAGATACGCCGTGTTACACTTGCGGACGATGAAATCTTGCTAGTTCTCGCGTTTTGCAAGCGCGACACACGATGCACCGCGTTTCGTTCGATTCGTTCAAGAACTCTCGTATCTCGGACATCCGCGAGTTTTTCGCGTCGAAAACGTGCTCCCCGTGCGTTTTAGACGCTAAAAACGCGTATGACACTTGATTCGCACGAATCCGTTGAGAAATGGCCGAGATACGCCGTGTTACACTTGCGGACGATGAAATCTTGCTAGTTCTCGCGTTTTGCAAGCGCGACACACGATGCACCGCGTTTCGTTCGATTCGTTCAAGAACTCTCGTATCTCGGACATCCGCGAGTTTTTCGCGTCGAAAACGTGCTCCCCGTGCGTTTTAGACGCTAAAAACGCGTATGACACTTGATTCGCACGAATCCGTTGAGAAATGGCCGAGATACGCCGTGTTACACTTGCGGACGATGAAATCTTGCTAGTTCTCGCGTTTTGCAAGCGCGACACACGATGCACCGCGTTTCGTTCGATTCGTTCAAGAACTCTCGTATCTCGGACATCCGCGAGTTTTTCGCGTCGAAAACGTGCTCCCCGTGCGTTTTAGACGCTAAAAACGCGTATGACACTTGATTCGCACGAATCCGTTGAGAAATGGCCGAGATACGCCGTGTTACACTTGCGGACGATGAAATCTTGCTAGTTCTCGCGTTTTGCAAGCGCGACACACGATGCACCGCGTTTCGTTCGATTCGTTCAAGAACTCTCGTATCTCGGACATCCGCGAGTTTTTCGCGTCGAAAACGTGCTCCCCGTGCGTTTTAGACGCTAAAAACGCGTATGACACTTGATTCGCACGAATCCGTTGAGAAATGGCCGAGATACGCCGTGTTACACTTGCGGACGATGAAATCTTGCTAGTTCTCGCGTTTTGCAAGCGCGACACACGATGCACCGCGTTTCGTTCGATTCGTTCAAGAACTCTCGTATCTCGGACATCCGCGAGTTTTTCGCGTCGAAAACGTGCTCCCCGTGCGTTTTAGACGCTAAAAACGCGTATGACACTTGATTCGCACGAATCCGTTGAGAAATGGCCGAGATACGCCGTGTTACACTTGCGGACGATGAAATCTTGCTAGTTCTCGCGTTTTGCAAGCGCGACACACGATGCACCGCGTTTCGTTCGATTCGTTCAAGAACTCTCGTATCTCGGACATCCGCGAGTTTTTCGCGTCGAAAACGTGCTCCCCGTGCGTTTTAGACGCTAAAAACGCGTATGACACTTGATTCGCACGAATCCGTTGAGAAATGGCCGAGATACGCCGTGTTACACTTGCGGACGATGAAATCTTGCTAGTTCTCGCGTTTTGCAAGCGCGACACACGATGCACCGCGTTTCGTTCGATTCGTTCAAGAACTCTCGTATCTCGGACATCCGCGAGTTTTTCGCGTCGAAAACGTGCTCCCCGTGCGTTTTAGACGCTAAAAACGCGTATGACACTTGATTCGCACGAATCCGTTGAGAAATGGCCGAGATACGCCGTGTTACACTTGCGGACGATGAAATCTTGCTAGTTCTCGCGTTTTGCAAGCGCGACACACGATGCACCGCGTTTCGTTCGATTCGTTCAAGAACTCTCGTATCTCGGACATCCGCGAGTTTTTCGCGTCGAAAACGTGCTCCCCGTGCGTTTTAGACGCTAAAAACGCGTATGACACTTGATTCGCACGAATCCGTTGAGAAATGGCCGAGATACGCCGTGTTACACTTGCGGACGATGAAATCTTGCTAGTTCTCGCGTTTTGCAAGCGCGACACACGATGCACCGCGTTTCGTTCGATTCGTTCAAGAACTCTCGTATCTCGGACATCCGCGAGTTTTTCGCGTCGAAAACGTGCTCCCCGTGCGTTTTAGACGCTAAAAACGCGTATGACACTTGATTCGCACGAATCCGTTGAGAAATGGCCGAGATACGCCGTGTTACACTTGCGGACGATGAAATCTTGCTAGTTCTCGCGTTTTGCAAGCGCGACACACGATGCACCGCGTTTCGTTCGATTCGTTCAAGAACTCTCGTATCTCGGACATCCGCGAGTTTTTCGCGTCGAAAACGTGCTCCCCGTGCGTTTTAGACGCTAAAAACGCGTATGACACTTGATTCGCACGAATCCGTTGAGAAATGGCCGAGATACGCCGTGTTACACTTGCGGACGATGAAATCTTGCTAGTTCTCGCGTTTTGCAAGCGCGACACACGATGCACCGCGTTTCGTTCGATTCGTTCAAGAACTCTCGTATCTCGGACATCCGCGAGTTTTTCGCGTCGAAAACGTGCTCCCCGTGCGTTTTAGACGCTAAAAACGCGTATGACACTTGATTCGCACGAATCCGTTGAGAAATGGCCGAGATACGCCGTGTTACACTTGCGGACGATGAAATCTTGCTAGTTCTCGCGTTTTGCAAGCGCGACACACGATGCACCGCGTTTCGTTCGATTTGTTCAAGAACTCTCGTATCTCGGACATCCGCGAGTTTTTCGCGTCGAAAACGTGCTCCCCGTGCGTTTTAGACGCTAAAAACGCGTATGACACTTGATTCGCACGAATCCGTTGAGAAATGGCCGAGATACGCCGTGTTACACTTGCGGACGATGAAATCTTGCTAGTTCTCGCGTTTTGCAAGCGCGACACACGATGCACCGCGTTTCGTTCGATTCGTTCAAGAACTCTCGTATCTCGGACATCCGCGAGTTTTTCGCGTCGAAAACGTGCTCCCCGTGCGTTTTAGACGCTAAAAACGCGTATGACACTTGATTCGCACGAATCCGTTGAGAAATGGCCGAGATACGCCGTGTTACACTTGCGGACGATGAAATCTTGCTAGTTCTCGCGTTTTGCAAGCGCGACACACGATGCACCGCGTTTCGTTCGATTCGTTCAAGAACTCTCGTATCTCGGACATCCGCGAGTTTTTCGCGTCGAAAACGTGCTCCCCGTGCGTTTTAGACGCTAAAAACGCGTATGACACTTGATTCGCACGAATCCGTTGAGAAATGGCCGAGATACGCCGTGTTACACTTGCGGACGATGAAATCTTGCTAGTTCTCGCGTTTTGCAAGCGCGACACACGATGCACCGCGTTTCGTTCAATTTGTTCAAGAACTCTCGTATCTCGGACATCCGCGAGTTTTTCGCGTCGAAAACGTGCTCCCCGTGCGTTTTAGACGCTAAAAACGCGTATGACACTTGATTCGCACGAATCCGTTGAGAAATGGCCGAGATACGCCGTGTTACACTTGCGGACGATGAAATCTTGCTAGTTCTCGCGTTTTGCAAGCGCGACACACGATGCACCGCGTTTCGTTCGATTCGTTCAAGAACTCTCGTATCTCGGACATCCGCGAGTTTTTCGCGTCGAAAACGTGCTCCCCGTGCGTTTTAGACGCTAAAAACGCGTATGACACTTGATTCGCACGAATCCGTTGAGAAATGGCCGAGATACGCCGTGTTACACTTGCGGACGATGAAATCTTGCTAGTTCTCGCGTTTTGCAAGCGCGACACACGATGCACCGCGTTTCGTTCGATTCGTTCAAGAACTCTCGTATCTCGGACATCCGCGAGTTTTTCGCGTCGAAAACGTGCTCCCCGTGCGTTTTAGACGCTAAAAACGCGTATGACACTTGATTCGCACGAATCCGTTGAGAAATGGCCGAGATACGCCGTGTTACACTTGCGGACGATGAAATCTTGCTAGTTCTCGCGTTTTGCAAGCGCGACACACGATGCACCGCGTTTCGTTCGATTCGTTCAAGAACTCTCGTATCTCGGACATCCGCGAGTTTTTCGCGTCGAAAACGTGCTCCCCGTGCGTTTTAGACGCTAAAAACGCGTATGACACTTGATTCGCACGAATCCGTTGAGAAATGGCCGAGATACGCCGTGTTACACTTGCGGACGATGAAATCTTGCTAGTTCTCGCGTTTTGCAAGCGCGACACACGATGCACCGCGTTTCGTTCGATTCGTTCAAGAACTCTCGTATCTCGGACATCCGCGAGTTTTTCGCGTCGAAAACGTGCTCCCCGTGCGTTTTAGACGCTAAAAACGCGTATGACACTTGATTCGCACGAATCCGTTGAGAAATGGCCGAGATACGCCGTGTTACACTTGCGGACGATGAAATCTTGCTAGTTCTCGCGTTTTGCAAGCGCGACACACGATGCACCGCGTTTCGTTCGATTCGTTCAAGAACTCTCGTATCTCGGACATCCGCGAGTTTTTCGCGTCGAAAACGTGCTCCCCGTGCGTTTTAGACGCTAAAAACGCGTATGACACTTGATTCGCACGAATCCGTTGAGAAATGGCCGAGATACGCCGTGTTACACTTGCGGACGATGAAATCTTGCTAGTTCTCGCGTTTTGCAAGCGCGACACACGATGCACCGCGTTTCGTTCGATTCGTTCAAGAACTCTCGTATCTCGGACATCCGCGAGTTTTTCGCGTCGAAAACGTGCTCCCCGTGCGTTTTAGACGCTAAAAACGCGTATGACACTTGATTCGCACGAATCCGTTGAGAAATGGCCGAGATACGCCGTGTTACACTTGCGGACGATGAAATCTTGCTAGTTCTCGCGTTTTGCAAGCGCGACACACGATGCACCGCGTTTCGTTCGATTCGTTCAAGAACTCTCGTATCTCGGACATCCGCGAGTTTTTCGCGTCGAAAACGTGCTCCCCGTGCGTTTTAGACGCTAAAAACGCGTATGACACTTGATTCGCACGAATCCGTTGAGAAATGGCCGAGATACGCCGTGTTACACTTGCGGACGATGAAATCTTGCTAGTTCTCGCGTTTTGCAAGCGCGACACACGATGCACCGCGTTTCGTTCGATTCGTTCAAGAACTCTCGTATCTCGGACATCCGCGAGTTTTTCGCGTCGAAAACGTGCTCCCCGTGCGTTTTAGACGCTAAAAACGCGTATGACACTTGATTCGCACGAATCCGTTGAGAAATGGCCGAGATACGCCGTGTTACACTTGCGGACGATGAAATCTTGCTAGTTCTCGCGTTTTGCAAGCGCGACACACGATGCACCGCGTTTCGTTCGATTCGTTCAAGAACTCTCGTATCTCGGACATCCGCGAGTTTTTCGCGTCGAAAACGTGCTCCCCGTGCGTTTTAGACGCTAAAAACGCGTATGACACTTGATTCGCACGAATCCGTTGAGAAATGGCCGAGATACGCCGTGTTACACTTGCGGACGATGAAATCTTGCTAGTTCTCGCGTTTTGCAAGCGCGACACACGATGCACCGCGTTTCGTTCGATTCGTTCAAGAACTCTCGTATCTCGGACATCCGCGAGTTTTTCGCGTCGAAAACGTGCTCCCCGTGCGTTTTAGACGCTAAAAACGCTGTATGACACTTGATTCGCACGAATCCGTTGAGAAATGGCCGAGATACGCCGTGTTACACTTGCGGACGATGAAATCTTGCTAGTTCTCGCGTTTTGCAAGCGCGACACACGATGCACCGCGTTTCGTTCGATTCGTTCAAGAACTCTCGTATCTCGGACATCCGCGAGTTTTTCGCGTCGAAAACGTGCTCCCCGTGCGTTTTAGACGCTAAAAACGCGTATGACACTTGATTCGCACGAATCCGTTGAGAAATGGCCGAGATACGCCGTGTTACACTTGCGGACGATGAAATCTTGCTAGTTCTCGCGTTTTGCAAGCGCGACACACGATGCACCGCGTTTCGTTCGATTCGTTCAAGAACTCTCGTATCTCGGACATCCGCGAGTTTTTCGCGTCGAAAACGTGCTCCCCGTGCGTTTTAGACGCTAAAAACGCGTATGACACTTGATTCGCACGAATCCGTTGAGAAATGGCCGAGATACGCCGTGTTACACTTGCGGACGATGAAATCTTGCTAGTTCTCGCGTTTTGCAAGCGCGACACACGATGCACCGCGTTTCGTTCGATTCGTTCAAGAACTCTCGTATCTCGGACATCCGCGAGTTTTTCGCGTCGAAAACGTGCTCCCCGTGCGTTTTAGACGCTAAAAACGCGTATGACACTTGATTCGCACGAATCCGTTGAGAAATGGCCGAGATACGCCGTGTTACACTTGCGGACGATGAAATCTTGCTAGTTCTCGCGTTTTGCAAGCGCGACACACGATGCACCGCGTTTCGTTCGATTCGTTCAAGAACTCTCGTATCTCGGACATCCGCGAGTTTTTCGCGTCGAAAACGTGCTCCCCGTGCGTTTTAGACGCTAAAAACGCGTATGACACTTGATTCGCACGAATCCGTTGAGAAATGGCCGAGATACGCCGTGTTACACTTGCGGACGATGAAATCTTGCTAGTTCTCGCGTTTTGCAAGCGCGACACACGATGCACCGCGTTTCGTTCGATTCGTTCAAGAACTCTCGTATCTCGGACATCCGCGAGTTTTTCGCGTCGAAAACGTGCTCCCCGTGCGTTTTAGACGCTAAAAACGCGTATGACACTTGATTCGCACGAATCCGTTGAGAAATGGCCGAGATACGCCGTGTTACACTTGCGGACGATGAAATCTTGCTAGTTCTCGCGTTTTGCAAGCGCGACACACGATGCACCGCGTTTCGTTCGATTCGTTCAAGAACTCTCGTATCTCGGACATCCGCGAGTTTTTCGCGTCGAAAACGTGCTCCCCGTGCGTTTTAGACGCTAAAAACGCGTATGACACTTGATTCGCACGAATCCGTTGAGAAATGGCCGAGATACGCCGTGTTACACTTGCGGACGATGAAATCTTGCTAGTTCTCGCGTTTTGCAAGCGCGACACACGATGCACCGCGTTTCGTTCGATTCGTTCAAGAACTCTCGTATCTCGGACATCCGCGAGTTTTTCGCGTCGAAAACGTGCTCCCCGTGCGTTTTAGACGCTAAAAACGCGTATGACACTTGATTCGCACGAATCCGTTGAGAAATGGCCGAGATACGCCGTGTTACACTTGCGGACGATGAAATCTTGCTAGTTCTCGCGTTTTGCAAGCGCGACACACGATGCACCGCGTTTCGTTCGATTCGTTCAAGAACTCTCGTATCTCGGACATCCGCGAGTTTTTCGCGTCGAAAACGTGCTCCCCGTGCGTTTTAGACGCTAAAAACGCGTATGACACTTGATTCGCACGAATCCGTTGAGAAATGGCCGAGATACGCCGTGTTACACTTGCGGACGATGAAATCTTGCTAGTTCTCGCGTTTTGCAAGCGCGACACACGATGCACCGCGTTTCGTTCGATTCGTTCAAGAACTCTCGTATCTCGGACATCCGCGAGTTTTTCGCGTCGAAAACGTGCTCCCCGTGCGTTTTAGACGCTAAAAACGCGTATGACACTTGATTCGCACGAATCCGTTGAGAAATGGCCGAGATACGCCGTGTTACACTTGCGGACGATGAAATCTTGCTAGTTCTCGCGTTTTGCAAGCGCGACACACGATGCACCGCGTTTCGTTCGATTCGTTCAAGAACTCTCGTATCTCGGACATCCGCGAGTTTTTCGCGTCGAAAACGTGCTCCCCGTGCGTTTTAGACGCTAAAAACGCGTATGACACTTGATTCGCACGAATCCGTTGAGAAATGGCCGAGATACGCCGTGTTACACTTGCGGACGATGAAATCTTGCTAGTTCTCGCGTTTTGCAAGCGCGACACACGATGCACCGCGTTTCGTTCGATTCGTTCAAGAACTCTCGTATCTCGGACATCCGCGAGTTTTTCGCGTCGAAAACGTGCTCCCCGTGCGTTTTAGACGCTAAAAACGCGTATGACACTTGATTCGCACGAATCCGTTGAGAAATGGCCGAGATACGCCGTGTTACACTTGCGGACGATGAAATCTTGCTAGTTCTCGCGTTTTGCAAGCGCGACACACGATGCACCGCGTTTCGTTCGATTCGTTCAAGAACTCTCGTATCTCGGACATCCGCGAGTTTTTCGCGTCGAAAACGTGCTCCCCGTGCGTTTTAGACGCTAAAAACGCGTATGACACTTGATTCGCACGAATCCGTTGAGAAATGGCCGAGATACGCCGTGTTACACTTGCGGACGATGAAATCTTGCTAGTTCTCGCGTTTTGCAAGCGCGACACACGATGCACCGCGTTTCGTTCGATTCGTTCAAGAACTCTCGTATCTCGGACATCCGCGAGTTTTTCGCGTCGAAAACGTGCTCCCCGTGCGTTTTAGACGCTAAAAACGCGTATGACACTTGATTCGCACGAATCCGTTGAGAAATGGCCGAGATACGCCGTGTTACACTTGCGGACGATGAAATCTTGCTAGTTCTCGCGTTTTGCAAGCGCGACACACGATGCACCGCGTTTCGTTCGATTCGTTCAAGAACTCTCGTATCTCGGACATCCGCGAGTTTTTCGCGTCGAAAACGTGCTCCCCGTGCGTTTTAGACGCTAAAAACGCGTATGACACTTGATTCGCACGAATCCGTTGAGAAATGGCCGAGATACGCCGTGTTACACTTGCGGACGATGAAATCTTGCTAGTTCTCGCGTTTTGCAAGCGCGACACACGATGCACCGCGTTTCGTTCGATTCGTTCAAGAACTCTCGTATCTCGGACATCCGCGAGTTTTTCGCGTCGAAAACGTGCTCCCCGTGCGTTTTAGACGCTAAAAACGCGTATGACACTTGATTCGCACGAATCCGTTGAGAAATGGCCGAGATACGCCGTGTTACACTTGCGGACGATGAAATCTTGCTAGTTCTCGCGTTTTGCAAGCGCGACACACGATGCACCGCGTTTCGTTCGATTCGTTCAAGAACTCTCGTATCTCGGACATCCGCGAGTTTTTCGCGTCGAAACGTGCTCCCCGTGCGTTTTAGACGCTAAAAACGCGTATGACACTTGATTCGCACGAATCCGTTGAGAAATGGCCGAGATACGCCGTGTTACACTTGCGGACGATGAAATCTTGCTAGTTCTCGCGTTTTGCAAGCGCGACACACGATGCACCGCGTTTCGTTCGATTCGTTCAAGAACTTTCGTATCTCGGACATCCGCGAGTTTTTCGCGTCGAAAACGTGCTCCCCGTGCGTTTTAGACACTAAAAACGCGTATGACACTTGATTCGCACGAATCCGTTGAGAAATGGCCGAGATACGCCGTGTTACACTTGCGGACGATGAAATCTTGCTAGTTCTCGCGTTTTGCAAGCGCGACACACGATGCACCGCGTTTCGTTCGATTCGTTCAAGAACTCTCGTATCTCGGACATCCGCGAGTTTTTCGCGTCGAAAACGTGCTCCCCGTGCGTTTTAGACGCTAAAAACGCGTATGACACTTGATTCGCACGAATCCGTTGAGAAATGGCCGAGATACGCCGTGTTACACTTGCGGACGATGAAATCTTGCTAGTTCTCGCGTTTTGCAAGCGCGACACACGATGCACCGCGTTTCGTTCGATTCGTTCAAGAACTCTCGTATCTCGGACATCCGCGAGTTTTTCGCGTCGAAAACGTGCTCCCCGTGCGTTTTAGACGCTAAAAACGCGTATGACACTTGATTCGCACGAATCCGTTGAGAAATGGCCGAGATACGCCGTGTTACACTTGCGGACGATGAAATCTTGCTAGTTCTCGCGTTTTGCAAGCGCGACACACGATGCACCGCGTTTCGTTCGATTCGTTCAAGAACTCTCGTATCTCGGACATCCGCGAGTTTTTCGCGTCGAAAACGTGCTCCCCGTGCGTTTTAGACGCTAAAAACGCGTATGACACTTGATTCGCACGAATCCGTTGAGAAATGGCCGAGATACGCCGTGTTACACTTGCGGACGATGAAATCTTGCTAGTTCTCGCGTTTTGCAAGCGCGACACACGATGCACCGCGTTTCGTTCGATTCGTTCAAGAACTCTCGTATCTCGGACATCCGCGAGTTTTTCGCGTCGAAAACGTGCTCCCCGTGCGTTTTAGACGCTAAAAACGCGTATGACACTTGATTCGCACGAATCCGTTGAGAAATGGCCGAGATACGCCGTGTTACACTTGCGGACGATGAAATCTTGCTAGTTCTCGCGTTTTGCAAGCGCGACACACGATGCACCGCGTTTCGTTCGATTCGTTCAAGAACTCTCGTATCTCGGACATCCGCGAGTTTTTCGCGTCGAAAACGTGCTCCCCGTGCGTTTTAGACGCTAAAAACGCGTATGACACTTGATTCGCACGAATCCGTTGAGAAATGGCCGAGATACGCCGTGTTACACTTGCGGACGATGAAATCTTGCTAGTTCTCGCGTTTTGCAAGCGCGACACACGATGCACCGCGTTTCGTTCGATTCGTTCAAGAACTTTCGTATCTCGGACATCCGCGAGTTTTTCGCGTCGAAAACGTGCTCCCCGTGCGTTTTAGACGCTAAAAACGCGTATGACACTTGATTCGCACGAATCCGTTGAGAAATGGCCGAGATACGCCGTGTTACACTTGCGGACGATGAAATCTTGCTAGTTCTCGAGTTTTGCAAGCGCGACACACGATGCACCGCGTTTCGTTCGATTCGTTCAAGAACTCTCGTATCTCGGACATCCGCGAGTTTTTCGCGTCGAAAACGTGCTCCCGTGCGTTTTAGACGCTAAAAATGCGTATGACACTTGATTCGCACGAATCCGTTGAGAATGGCCGAGATACGCCGTGTTACACTTGCGGACGATGAAATCTTGCTAGTTCTCGCGTTTTGCAAGCGCGACACACGATGCACCGCGTTTCGTTCGATTCGTTCAAGAACTCTCGTATCTCGGACATCCGCGAGTTTTTCGCGTCGAAACGTGCTCCCCGTGCGTTTTAGACGCTAAAAACGCGTATGACACTTGATTCGCACGAATCCGTTGAGAAATGGCCGAGATACGCCGTGTTACACTTGCGGACGATGAAATCTTGCTAGTTCTCGCGTTTTGCAAGCGCGACACACGATGCACCGCGTTTCGTTCGATTCGTTCAAGAACTCTCGTATCTCGGACATCCGCGAGTTTTTCGCGTCGAAAACGTGCTCCCCGTGCGTTTTAGACGCTAAAAACGCGTATGACACTTGATTCGCACGAATCCGTTGAGAAATGGCCGAGATACGCCGTGTTACACTTGCGGACGATGAAATCTTGCTAGTTCTCGCGTTTTGCAAGCGCGACACACGATGCACCGCGTTTCGTTCGATTCGTTCAAGAACTCTCGTATCTCGGACATCCGCGAGTTTTTCGCGTCGAAAACGTGCTCCCCGTGCGTTTTAGACGCTAAAAACGCGTATGACACTTGATTCGCACGAATCCGTTGAGAAATGGCCGAGATACGCCGTGTTACACTTGCGGACGATGAAATCTTGCTAGTTCTCGCGTTTTGCAAGCGCGACACACGATGCACCGCGTTTCGTTCGATTCGTTTAAGAACTCTCGTATCTCGGACATCCGCGAGTTTTTCGCGTCGAAAACGTGCTCCCCGTGCGTTTTAGACGCTAAAAACGCGTATGACACTTGATTCGCACGAATCCGTTGAGAAATGGCCGAGATACGCCGTGTTACACTTGCGGACGATGAAATCTTGCTAGTTCTCGCGTTTTGCAAGCGCGACACACGATGCACCGCGTTTCGTTCGATTCGTTCAAGAACTTTCGTATCTCGGACATCCGCGAGTTTTTCGCGTCGAAAACGTGCTCCCCGTGCGTTTTAGACACTAAAAACGCGTATGACACTTGATTCGCACGAATCCGTTGAGAAATGGCCGAGATACGCCGTGTTACACTTGCGGACGATGAAATCTTGCTAGTTCTCGCGTTTTGCAAGCGCGACACACGATGCACCGCGTTTCGTTCGATTCGTTCAAGAACTCTCGTATCTCGGACATCCGCGAGTTTTTCGCGTCGAAAACGTGCTCCCCGTGCGTTTTAGACGCTAAAAACGCGTATGACACTTGATTCGCACGAATCCGTTGAGAAATGGCCGAGATACGCCGTGTTACACTTGCGGACGATGAAATCTTGCTAGTTCTCGCGTTTTGCAAGCGCGACACACGATGCACCGCGTTTCGTTCGATTCGTTCAAGAACTCTCGTATCTCGGACATCCGCGAGTTTTTCGCGTCGAAAACGTGCTCCCCGTGCGTTTAAGACGCTAAAAACGCGTATGACACTTGATTCGCACGAATCCGTTGAGAATGGCCGAGATACGCCGTGTTACACTTGCGGACGATGAAATCTTGCTAGTTCTCGCGTTTTGCAAGCGCGACACACGATGCACCGCGTTTCGTTCGATTCGTTCAAGAACTCTCGTATCTCGGACATCCGCGAGTTTTCGCGTCGAAAACTTGCTCCCCGTGCGTTTTAGACGCTAAAAACGCGTATGACACTTGATTCGCACGAATCCGTTGAGAAATGGCCGAGATACGCCGTGTTACACTTGCGGACGATGAAATCTTGCTAGTTCTCGCGTTTTGCAAGCGCAACACACGATGGACCGCGTTTCGTTCGATTCGTTCAAGAACTCTCGTATCTCGGACATCCGCGAGTTTTTCGCGTCGAAAACGTGCTCCCCGTGCGTTTTAGACGCTAAAAACGCGTATGACACTTGATTCGCACGAATCCGTTGAGAAATGGCCGAGATACGCCGTGTTACACTTGCGGACGATGAAATCTTGCTAGTTCTCGCGTTTTGCAAGCGCGACACACGATGCACCGCGTTTCGCTCGATTCGTTCAAGAACTCTCGTATCTCGGACATCCGCGAGTTTTTCGCGTCGAAAACGTGCTCCCCGTGCGTTTTAGACGCTAAAAACGCGTATGACACTTGATTCGCACGAATCCGTTGAGAAATGGCCGAGATACGCCGTGTTACACTTGCGGACGATGAAATCTTGCTAGTTCTCGCGTTTTCAAGCGCGACACACGATGCACCGCGTTTCGTTCGATTCGTTCAAGAACTCTCGTATCTCGGACATCCGCGAGTTTTTCGCGTCGAAAACGTGCTCCCCGTGCGTTTTAGACGCTAAAAACGCGTATGACACTTGATTCGCACGAATCCGTTGAGAAATGGCCGAGATACGCCGTGTTACACTTGCGGACGATAAAATCTTGCTAGTTCTCGCGTTTTGCAAGCGCGACACACGATGCACCGCGTTTCGTTCGATTCGTTCAAGAACTCTCGTATCTCGGACATCCGCGAGTTTTTTCGCGTCGAAAACGTGCTCCCCGTGCGTTTTAGACGCTAAAAACGCGTATGACACTTGATTCGCACGAATCCGTTGAGAAATGGCCGAGATACGCCGTGTTACACTTGCGGACGATGAAATCTTGCTAGTTCTCGCGTTTTGCAAGCGCGACACACGATGCACCGCGTTTCGTTCGATTCGTTCAAGAACTCTCGTATCTCGGACATCCGCGAGTTTTCGCGTCGAAAACGTGCTCCCCGTGCGTTTTAGACGCT
>CAWWDK010000135.1:0-91257 GCA_963942575.1 Priocnemis perturbator | reverse complement strand
GCCGGCTCGCTCGAGTTGCGCGCTCCCCATCCCACGCGATAAGGCACGCCGCGCTGAGTCAGCAAGATAAGGGACGGACGCTGGCTCGCTAGAGTCGCGCGCTCCCCATCCCACTGCGATAATGCTGACCACGCGCATTCCATCACGCGTGCGAAAGTCTAAGACTGAGCGCTCACAATGGGATTGCTGACGCAGCTCTCCCACCGCCGACGAGTCCCCGCTACTTTCCGAGCCGACGAGCTCCGCGGCAGCGCCGGGACATTCAGTCTTCATCGCCGCGTCAACCAGTACGGTCACTTCAAACCCATTGCTCCGAGCTTAGTCTCACGCGTTCCGCCTTACGAGTTTATACTTCGGATAGTTAATCATTAGTACCCAGTGTTCACATCATTGTAGTAGATCTGTGTTTAATAAAATACTTTTACGCAACTTCGTGAACCATCTACCCTGACAGGCATCCAGCAAGGTAAGAATTTAAATCCTCATTATTCCACATTGTGATATCCTTCCGTAAGGGCAACCCGTGTGACTACTCGTGACCATCGTTATTTTAGTTAACTTCTAACAACATTGCTTTTTAAACTCAATCATTTACATTATTCTCGAGACTGTCGTAATCAACGTGGCATTTATTATATATTGTTGCAAATCTCGTGTACCACGTTTCACTATACGGGTATTCTGTGCGCTTAAGCCAGTCTTCATCGCCGCTTCGAACCGAACAGTCGCACCTCTCTAACAAGCAAGCCTTAAGCGTTACTAGTAGTCGACCTACACTCGAGTCTGTTAACAATAGAATCTGTGTAATACCAGTGTACAACCAACGCCGTCTTCAATGCATCTATAAGGTATTTGGTGCAGACTTATTCTCCTCTTTCCCACATCCAACGTGAGCGCAATTATTTCGTTTATTTAACTTTTGTTGAATCTTGCTAACGTTACAAATCTTTGGAAACATCGGACATTTACAATTCATTCGCGATAACCGAACTCCTTTCATATAACTCATTTATCCTTCCTAACCTGCCACTTTCTTCGAAATATCGGACAGTTATAATTCACCGGCGATCATTGAATACGGACGACGTCCTATTAACCGAGTGTTCTCTGTGCTTTAAGTCAGTGACGTGTCACGAGCATTCAGTTGCTCGGCCGCTCTCTCAGTGTCCCCTGGATCAAGGCTAGGCGTTGAGTCGCTTGCCTTTCCGTAGTGATCTACCACCAACCGTAACCACAGTGCGTGACAGCCGACCAGCATTCAGTTGCTGGGCGCAGCCGACCAGCATTAAGTTGCTGGGCGCCAGCCGACCAGCATTAAGTTGCTGGGCGCCAGCGTACAGCTGCTGATTGCGCCAGCATACAGTTGCTGTTCCGCCAGCATACAGTTGCTGATTTCGCCATGGTACGGCCCCAAGGTTAGTAGTCACTGGTGCTCCCGACAGCAGTTCCCCTATTAAAATCATAAAGCAGAGAATATTCCGTTATTTAGGAAGTCGACCCTCGCAGCATCGCCGAGGACGACTACATACAAATATTAAACTAGTGTAACGTTCTTCTCTCAATAAAACCCTTTATTTTCGTTATGCGCTCACGTTGCATAATTTCCTACCTCCGAACTCTGTCAATTTTAGAATAAGTATAAATCTCGGCGGTATAGGAATTACCGAGACGATATTAAGTATATTTGTGCGGTAGCCATTCCGACGTTTGACATATTTGTGCGGTAGCCATTCCGACGTTGATATTTTTGGTACGGTAACCATTCCGGGTTTAGAGTCACATTTGTGCGGTAGCCATTCCGACGTTGATATTTTTGGTACGGTAACCATTCCGGGTTTAGAGTCACATTTGTGCGGTAGCCATTCCGACGTTGATATTTTTGGTACGGTAACCATTCCGGGTGTAGAGTCACATTTGTGCGGTATCCATTCCGACGTTGATATTTTTGGTACGGTAACCATTCCGGGTTTAGAGTCACATTCGTGCGGTAGCCATTCCGTCGTTGATATTTTTGGTACGGTAACCATTCCGGGTTTAGAGTCACATTTGTGCGGTAGCCATTCCGACGTTGATATTTTTGGTACGGTAACCATTCCGGGTTTAGAGTCACATTTGTGCGGTAGCCATTCCAACGTTGATATTTTTGGTACGGTAACCATTCCGGGCTTAGAGTCACATTTGTGCGGTAGCCATTCCGACGTTGATATTTTTGGTACGGTAACCAATCCGGGTTTAGAGTCACATTCTGCGCAGTAGCCATTCCGACGATAAATAAATCTTGTGCGGTAACCAGTCCGACCATTTAAGTAAGTTAGAAACACCCGGTAATAATACCGACTTCTGTAACACTTCCGCGCAAGGAAAGTAGATTGCGCTCCAAGTACCGACCGATTCAGCCGTCTGCTCTCGGGTCCCAGCTATACGCGGTGTATGCAGCGTGGCTAAAAACCGAGGACGTAACATTACACTTGCGGACGATGAAATCTTGCTAGTTCTCGCGTTTTGCAAGCGCGACACACGATGCACCGCGTTTCGTTCGATTCGTTCAAGAACTCTCGTATCTCGGACATCCGCGAGTTTTTCGCGTCGAAAACGTGCTCCCCGTGCGTTTTAGACGCTAAAAACGCGTATGACACTTGATTCGCACGAATCCGTTGAGAAATGGCCGAGGTACGCCGTGTTACACTTGCGGACGATGAAATCTTGCTAGTTCTCGCGTTTTGCAAGCGCGACACACGATGCACCGCGTTTCGTTCGATTCGTTCAAGAACTCTCGTATCTCGGACATCCGCGAGTTTTTCGCGTCGAAAACGTGCTCCCCGTGCGTTTTAGACGCTAAAAACGCGTATGACACTTGATTCGCACGAATCCGTTGAGAAATGGCCGAGATACGCCGTGTTACACTTGCGGACGATGAAATCTTGCTAGTTCTCGCGTTTTGCAAGCGCGACACACGATGCACCGCGTTTCGTTCGATTCGTTCAAGAACTCTCGTATCTCGGACATCCGCGAGTTTTTCGCGTCGAAAACGTGCTCCCCGTGCGTTTTAGACGCTAAAAACGCGTATGACACTTGATTCGCACGAATCCGTTGAGAAATGGCCGAGATACGCCGTGTTACACTTGCGGACGATGAAATCTTGCTAGTTCTCGCGTTTTGCAAGCGCGACACACGATGCACCGCGTTTCGTTCGATTCGTTCAAGAACTCTCGTATCTCGGACATCCGCGAGTTTTTCGCGTCGAAAACGTGCTCCCCGTGCGTTTTAGACGCTAAAAACGCGTATGACACTTGATTCGCACGAATCCGTTGAGAAATGGCCGAGATACGCCGTGTTACACTTGCGGACGATGAAATCTTGCTAGTTCTCGCGTTTTGCAAGCGCGACACACGATGCACCGCGTTTCGTTCGATTTGTTCAAGAACTCTCGTATCTCGGACATCCGCGAGTTTTTCGCGTCGAAAACGTGCTCCCCGTGCGTTTTAGACGCTAAAAACGCGTATGACACTTGATTCGCACGAATCCGTTGAGAAATGGCCGAGATACGCCGTGTTACACTTGCGGACGATGAAATCTTGCTAGTTCTCGCGTTTTGCAAGCGCGACACACGATGCACCGCGTTTCGTTCGATTCGTTCAAGAACTCTCGTATCTCGGACATCCGCGAGTTTTTCGCGTCGAAAACGTGCTCCCCGTGCGTTTTAGACGCTAAAAACGCGTATGACACTTGATTCGCACGAATCCGTTGAGAAATGGCCGAGATACGCCGTGTTACACTTGCGGACGATGAAATCTTGCTAGTTCTCGCGTTTTGCAAGCGCGACACACGATGCACCGCGTTTCGTTCGATTCGTTCAAGAACTCTCGTATCTCGGACATCCGCGAGTTTTTCGCGTCGAAAACGTGCTCCCCGTGCGTTTTAGACGCTAAAAACGCGTATGACACTTGATTCGCACGAATCCGTTGAGAAATGGCCGAGATACGCCGTGTTACACTTGCGGACGATGAAATCTTGCTAGTTCTCGCGTTTTGCAAGCGCGACACACGATGCACCGCGTTTCGTTCGATTCGTTCAAGAACTCTCGTATCTCGGACATCCGCGAGTTTTTCGCGTCGAAAACGTGCTCCCCGTGCGTTTTAGACGCTAAAAACGCGTATGACACTTGATTCGCACGAATCCGTTGAGAAATGGCCGAGATACGCCGTGTTACACTTGCGGACGATGAAATCTTGCTAGTTCTCGCGTTTTGCAAGCGCGACACACGATGCACCGCGTTTCGTTCGATTCGTTCAAGAACTCTCGTATCTCGGACATCCGCGAGTTTTTCGCGTCGAAAACGTGCTCCCCGTGCGTTTTAGACGCTAAAAACGCGTATGACACTTGATTCGCACGAATCCGTTGAGAAATGGCCGAGATACGCCGTGTTACACTTGCGGACGATGAAATCTTGCTAGTTCTCGCGTTTTGCAAGCGCGACACACGATGCACCGCGTTTCGTTCGATTCGTTCAAGAACTCTCGTATCTCGGACATCCGCGAGTTTTTCGCGTCGAAAACGTGCTCCCCGTGCGTTTTAGACGCTAAAAACGCGTATGACACTTGATTCGCACGAATCCGTTGAGAAATGGCCGAGATACGCCGTGTTACACTTGCGGACGATGAAATCTTGCTAGTTCTCGCGTTTTGCAAGCGCGACACACGATGCACCGCGTTTCGTTCGATTCGTTCAAGAACTCTCGTATCTCGGACATCCGCGAGTTTTTCGCGTCGAAAACGTGCTCCCCGTGCGTTTTAGACGCTAAAAACGCGTATGACACTTGATTCGCACGAATCCGTTGAGAAATGGCCGAGATACGCCGTGTTACACTTGCGGACGATGAAATCTTGCTAGTTCTCGCGTTTTGCAAGCGCGACACACGATGCACCGCGTTTCGTTCGATTCGTTCAAGAACTCTCGTATCTCGGACATCCGCGAGTTTTTCGCGTCGAAAACGTGCTCCCCGTGCGTTTTAGACGCTAAAAACGCGTATGACACTTGATTCGAACGAATCCGTTGAGAAATGGCCGAGATACGCCGTGTTACACTTGCGGACGATGAAATCTTGCTAGTTCTCGCGTTTTGCAAGCGCGACACACGATGCACCGCGTTTCGTTCGATTCGTTCAAGAACTCTCGTATCTCGGACATCCGCGAGTTTTTCGCGTCGAAAACGTGCTCCCCGTGCGTTTTAGACGCTAAAAACGCGTATGACACTTGATTCGCACGAATCCGTTGAGAAATGGCCGAGATACGCCGTGTTACACTTGCGGACGATGAAATCTTGCTAGTTCTCGCGTTTTGCAAGCGCGACACACGATGCACCGCGTTTCGTTCGATTCGTTCAAGAACTCTCGTATCTCGGACATCCGCGAGTTTTTCGCGTCGAAAACGTGCTCCCCGTGCGTTTTAGACGCTAAAAACGCGTATGACACTTGATTCGCACGAATCCGTTGAGAAATGGCCGAGATACGCCGTGTTACACTTGCGGACGATGAAATCTTGCTAGTTCTCGCGTTTTGCAAGCGCGACACACGATGCACCGCGTTTCGTTCGATTCGTTCAAGAACTCTCGTATCTCGGACATCCGCGAGTTTTTCGCGTCGAAAACGTGCTCCCCGTGCGTTTTAGACGCTAAAAACGCGTATGACACTTGATTCGCACGAATCCGTTGAGAAATGGCCGAGATACGCCGTGTTACACTTGCGGACGATGAAATCTTGCTAGTTCTCGCGTTTTGCAAGCGCGACACACGATGCACCGCGTTTCGTTCGATTCGTTCAAGAACTCTCGTATCTCGGACATCCGCGAGTTTTTCGCGTCGAAAACGTGCTCCCCGTGCGTTTTAGACGCTAAAAACGCGTATGACACTTGATTCGAACGAATCCGTTGAGAAATGGCCGAGATACGCCGTGTTACACTTGCGGACGATGAAATCTTGCTAGTTCTCGCGTTTTGCAAGCGCGACACACGATGCACCGCGTTTCGTTCGATTCGTTCAAGAACTCTCGTATCTCGGACATCCGCGAGTTTTTCGCGTCGAAAACGTGCTCCCCGTGCGTTTTAGACGCTAAAAACGCGTATGACACTTGATTCGCACGAATCCGTTGAGAAATGGCCGAGATACGCCGTGTTACACTTGCGGACGATGAAATCTTGCTAGTTCTCGCGTTTTGCAAGCGCGACACACGATGCACCGCGTTTCGTTCGATTCGTTCAAGAACTCTCGTATCTCGGACATCCGCGAGTTTTTCGCGTCGAAAACGTGCTCCCCGTGCGTTTTAGACGCTAAAAACGCGTATGACACTTGATTCGCACGAATCCGTTGAGAAATGGCCGAGATACGCCGACTTGCGGACGATGAAATCTTGCTAGTTCTCGCGTTTTGCAAGCGCGACACACGATGCACCGCGTTTCGTTCGATTCGTTCAAGAACTCTCGTATCTCGGACATCCGCGAGTTTTTCGCGTCGAAAACGTGCTCCCCGTGCGTTTTAGACGCTAAAAACGCGTATGACACTTGATTCGCACGAATCCGTTGAGAAATGGCCGAGATACGCCGTGTTACACTTGCGGACGATGAAATCTTGCTAGTTCTCGCGTTTTGCAAGCGCGACACACGATGCACCGCGTTTCGTTCGATTCGTTCAAGAACTCTCGTATCTCGGACATCCGCGAGTTTTTCGCGTCGAAAACGTGCTCCCCGTGCGTTTTAGACGCTAAAAACGCGTATGACACTTGATTCGCACGAATCCGTTGAGAAATGGCCGAGATACGCCGTGTTACACTCTGCGGACGATGAAATCTTGCTAGTTCTCGCGTTTTGCAAGCGCGACACACGATGCACCGCGTTTCGTTCGATTCGTTCAAGAACTCTCGTATCTCGGACATCCGCGAGTTTTTCGCGTCGAAAACGTGCTCCCCGTGCGTTTTAGACGCTAAAAACGCGTATGACACTTGATTCGCACGAATCCGTTGAGAAATGGCCGAGATACGCCGTGTTACACTTGCGGACGATGAAATCTTGCTAGTTCTCGCGTTTTGCAAGCGCGACACACGATGCACCGCGTTTCGTTCGATTCGTTCAAGAACTCTCGTATCTCGGACATCCGCGAGTTTTTCGCGTCGAAAACGTGCTCCCCGTGCGTTTTAGACGCTAAAAACGCGTATGACACTTGATTCGCACGAATCCGTTGAGAAATGGCCGAGATACGCCGTGTTACACTTGCGGACGATGAAATCTTGCTAGTTCTCGCGTTTTGCAAGCGCGACACACGATGCACCGCGTTTCGTTCGATTCGTTCAAGAACTCTCGTATCTCGGACATCCGCGAGTTTTTCGCGTCGAAAACGTGCTCCCCGTGCGTTTTAGACGCTAAAAACGCGTATGACACTTGATTCGCACGAATCCGTTGAGAAATGGCCGAGATACGCCGTGTTACACTTGCGGACGATGAAATCTTGCTAGTTCTCGCGTTTTGCAAGCGCGACACACGATGCACCGCGTTTCGTTCGATTCGTTCAAGAACTCTCGTATCTCGGACATCCGCGAGTTTTTCGCGTCGAAAACGTGCTCCCCGTGCGTTTTAGACGCTAAAAACGCGTATGACACTTGATTCGCACGAATCCGTTGAGAAATGGCCGAGATACGCCGTGTTACACTTGCGGACGATGAAATCTTGCTAGTTCTCGCGTTTTGCAAGCGCGACACACGATGCACCGCGTTTCGTTCGATTCGTTCAAGAACTCTCGTATCTCGGACATCCGCGAGTTTTTCGCGTCGAAAACGTGCTCCCCGTGCGTTTTAGACGCTAAAAACGCGTATGACACTTGATTCGCACGAATCCGTTGAGAAATGGCCGAGATACGCCGTGTTACACTTGCGGACGATGAAATCTTGCTAGTTCTCGCGTTTTGCAAGCGCGACACACGATGCACCGCGTTTCGTTCGATTCGTTCAAGAACTCTCGTATCTCGGACATCCGCGAGTTTTTCGCGTCGAAAACGTGCTCCCCGTGCGTTTTAGACGCTAAAAACGCGTATGACACTTGATTCGCACGAATCCGTTGAGAAATGGCCGAGATACGCCGTGTTACACTTGCGGACGATGAAATCTTGCTAGTTCTCGCGTTTTGCAAGCGCGACACACGATGCACCGCGTTTCGTTCGATTCGTTCAAGAACTCTCGTATCTCGGACATCCGCGAGTTTTTCGCGTCGAAAACGTGCTCCCCGTGCGTTTTAGACGCTAAAAACGCGTATGACACTTGATTCGCACGAATCCGTTGAGAAATGGCCGAGATACGCCGTGTTACACTTGCGGACGATGAAATCTTGCTAGTTCTCGCGTTTTGCAAGCGCGACACACGATGCACCGCGTTTCGTTCGATTCGTTCAAGAACTCTCGTATCTCGGACATCCGCGAGTTTTTCGCGTCGAAAACGTGCTCCCCGTGCGTTTTAGACGCTAAAAACGCGTATGACACTTGATTCGCACGAATCCGTTGAGAAATGGCCGAGATACGCCGTGTTACACTTGCGGACGATGAAATCTTGCTAGTTCTCGCGTTTTGCAAGCGCGACACACGATGCACCGCGTTTCGTTCGATTCGTTCAAGAACTCTCGTATCTCGGACATCCGCGAGTTTTTCGCGTCGAAAACGTGCTCCCCGTGCGTTTTAGACGCTAAAAACGCGTATGACACTTGATTCGCACGAATCCGTTGAGAAATGGCCGAGATACGCCGTGTTACACTTGCGGACGATGAAATCTTGCTAGTTCTCGCGTTTTGCAAGCGCGACACACGATGCACCGCGTTTCGTTCGATTCGTTCAAGAACTCTCGTATCTCGGACATCCGCGAGTTTTTCGCGTCGAAAACGTGCTCCCCGTGCGTTTTAGACGCTAAAAACGCGTATGACACTTGATTCGCACGAATCCGTTGAGAAATGGCCGAGATACGCCGTGTTACACTTGCGGACGATGAAATCTTGCTAGTTCTCGCGTTTTGCAAGCGCGACACACGATGCACCGCGTTTCGTTCGATTCGTTCAAGAACTCTCGTATCTCGGACATCCGCGAGTTTTTCGCGTCGAAAACGTGCTCCCCGTGCGTTTTAGACGCTAAAAACGCGTATGACACTTGATTCGCACGAATCCGTTGAGAAATGGCCGAGATACGCCGTGTTACACTTGCGGACGATGAAATCTTGCTAGTTCTCGCGTTTTGCAAGCGCGACACACGATGCACCGCGTTTCGTTCGATTCGTTCAAGAACTCTCGTATCTCGGACATCCGCGAGTTTTTCGCGTCGAAAACGTGCTCCCCGTGCGTTTTAGACGCTAAAAACGCGTATGACACTTGATTCGCACGAATCCGTTGAGAAATGGCCGAGATACGCCGTGTTACACTTGCGGACGATGAAATCTTGCTAGTTCTCGCGTTTTGCAAGCGCGACACACGATGCACCGCGTTTCGTTCGATTCGTTCAAGAACTCTCGTATCTCGGACATCCGCGAGTTTTTCGCGTCGAAAACGTGCTCCCCGTGCGTTTTAGACGCTAAAAACGCGTATGACACTTGATTCGCACGAATCCGTTGAGAAATGGCCGAGATACGCCGTGTTACACTTGCGGACGATGAAATCTTGCTAGTTCTCGCGTTTTGCAGAGCGCGACACACGATGCACCGCGTTTCGTTCGATTCGTTCAAGAACTCTCGTATCTCGGACATCCGCGAGTTTTTCGCGTCGAAAACGTGCTCCCCGTGCGTTTTAGACGCTAAAAACGCGTATGACACTTGATTCGCACGAATCCGTTGAGAAATGGCCGAGATACGCCGTGTTACACTTGCGGACGATGAAATCTTGCTAGTTCTCGCGTTTTGCAAGCGCGACACACGATGCACCGCGTTTCGTTCGATTCGTTCAAGAACTCTCGTATCTCGGACATCCGCGAGTTTTTCGCGTCGAAAACGTGCTCCCCGTGCGTTTTAGACGCTAAAAACGCGTATGACACTTGATTCGCACGAATCCGTTGAGAAATGGCCGAGATACGCCGTGTTACACTTGCGGACGATGAAATCTTGCTAGTTCTCGCGTTTTGCAAGCGCGACACACGATGCACCGCGTTTCGTTCGATTCGTTCAAGAACTCTCGTATCTCGGACATCCGCGAGTTTTTCGCGTCGAAAACGTGCTCCCCGTGCGTTTTAGACGCTAAAAACGCGTATGACACTTGATTCGCACGAATCCGTTGAGAAATGGCCGAGATACGCCGTGTTACACTTGCGGACGATGAAATCTTGCTAGTTCTCGCGTTTTGCTAAGCGCGACACACGATGCACCGCGTTTCGTTCGATTCGTTCAAGAACTCTCGTATCTCGGACGATCCGCGAGTTTTTCGCGTCGGAAAACGTGCTCCCCGTGCGTTTTAGACGCTTAAAAACGCGTATGACACTTGATTCGCACGAATCCGTTGAGAAATGGCCGAGATACGCCGTGTTAGCACTTGCGGACGATGAAATCTTGCTAGTTCTCGCGTTTTGCAAGCGCGACACACGATGCACCGCGTTTCGTTCGATTCGTTCAAGAACTCTCGTATCTAGGACATCCGCGAGTTTTTCGCGTCGGAAAACGTGCTCCCCGTGCGTTTTAGACGCTAAAAACGCGTATGACACTTGATTCGCACGAATCCGTTGAGAAATGGCCGAGATACGCCGTGTTACACTTGCGGACGATGAAATCTTGCTAGTTCTCGCGTTTTGCAAGCGCGACACACGATGCACCGCGTTTCGTTCGATTCGTTCAAGAACTCTCGTATCTCGGACATCCGCGAAGTTTTTTCGCGTCGAAAACGTGCTCCCCCGTGCGTTTTAGACGCTAAAAACGCGTATGACACTTGATTCGCACGAATCCGTTGAGAAATGGCTCGAGATACGCCCGTGTTACACTTGCGGACGATGAAATCTTGCTAGTTCTCGAGTTTTGCAAGCGCGACACACGATGCACCGCGTTCGTTCGATTCGTTCAAGAACTGTCGTATCTCGGACATCCGCGAGTTTTTCGCGTCGAAAACGTGCTCCCCGTGCGTTTTAGACGCTAAAAACGCGTATGACACTTGATTCGCACGAATCCGTTGAGAAATGGCCGAGATACGCCGTGTTACACTTGCGGACGATGAAATCTTGCTAGTTCTCAGCGCGTTTTGCAAGCGCGACACACGATGCACCGCGTTTCGTTCGATTCGTTCAAGAACTCTCGTATCTCGGACATCCGCGAGTTTTTCGCGTCGAAAACGTGCTCCCCGTGCGTTTTAGACGCTAAAAACGCGTATGACACTTGATTCGCACGAATCCGTTGAGAAATGGCCGAGATACGCCGTGTTACACTTGCGGACGATGAAATCTTGCTAGTTCTCAGCGTTTTGCAAGCGCGACACACGATGCACCGCGTTTCGTTCGATTCGTTCAAGAACTCTCGTATCTTGGACATCCGCGAGTTTTTTCGGGTCGAAAACGTGCTCCCCGTGCGTTTTAGACGCTAAAAACGCGTATGACACTTGATTTCGCACGAATCCGTTGAGAAATGGCCGAGATACGCCGTGTTACACTTGCGGACGATGAAATCTTGCTAGTTCTCGCGTTTTGCAAGCGCGACACACGATGCACCGCGTTTCGTTCGATTCGTTCAAGAACACTCGTATCTCGGACATCCGCGAGTTTTTTCGCGTCGAAAACGTGCTCCCCCGTGCGTTTTAGACGCTAAAAACGCGTATGACACTTGATTCGCACGAATCCGTTGAGAAATGGCCGAGATACGCCGTGTTACACTTGCGGACGATGAAATCTTGCTAGTTCTCGCGTTTTGCAAGCGCGACACACGATGCACCGCGTTTCGTTCGATTCGTTCAAGAACTCTCGTATCTCGGACATCCGCGAGTTTTTCGCGTCGAAAACGTGCTCCCCGTGCGTTTTAGACGCTAAAAACGCGTATGACACTTGATTCGCACGAATCCGTTGAGAAATGGCCGAGATACGCCGTGTTACACTTGCGGACGATGAAATCTTGCTAGTTCTCTGCGTTTTGCAAGCGCGACACACGATGCACCGCGTTTCGTTCGATTCGTTCAAGAACTCTCGTATCTCGGACATCCGCGAGTTTTTCGCGTCGAAAACGTGCTCCCCGTGCGTTTTAGGACGCTAAAAACGCGTATGACACTTGATTCGCACGAATCCGTTGAGAAATGGCCGAGATACGCCGTGTTACACTTGCGGACGATGAAATCTTGCTAGTTCTCCGCGTTTTGCAAGCGCGACACACGATGCACCGCGTTTCGTTCGATTCGTTCAAGAACTCTCGTATCTCGGACATCCGCGAGTTTTTCGCGTCGAAAACGTGCTCCCCGTGCGTTTTAGACGCTAAAAACGCGTATGACACTTGATTCGCACGAATCCGTTGAGAAATGGCCGAGATACGCCGTGTTACACTTGCGGACGATGAAATCTTGCGCTAGTTCTCGCGTTTTGCAAGCGCGACACACGATGCACCGCGTTTCGTTCGATTCGTTCAAGACCTCTCGTATCTCGGACATCCGCGAGTTTTTCGCGTCGAAAACGTGCTCCCCGTGCGTTTTAGACGCTAAAAACGCGTATGACACTTGATTCGCACGAATCCGTTGAGAAATGGCCGAGATACGCCGTGTTACACTTGCGGACGATGAAATCTTGCTAGTTCTCGCGTTTTGCAAGCGCGACACACGATGCACCGCGTTTCGTTCGATTCGTTCAAGAACTCTCGTATCTCGGACATCCGCGAGTTTTTCGCGTCGAAAACGTGCTCCCCGTGCGTTTTAGACGCTAAAAACGCGTATGACACTTGATTCGCACGAATCCGTTGAGAAATGGCCGAGATACGCCGTGTTACACTTGCGGACGATGAAATCTTGCTAGTTCTCGCGTTTTGCAAGCGCGACACACGATGCACCGTGTTTCGTTCGATTCGTTCAAGAACTCTCGTATCTCGGACATCCGCGAGTTTTTCGCGTCGAAAACGTGCTCCCCGTGCGTTTTAGACGCTAAAAACGCGTATGACACTTGATTCGCACGAATCCGTTGAGAAATGGCCGAGATACGCCGTGTTACACTTGCGGACGATGAAATCTTGCTAGTTCTCGCGTTTTGCAAGCGCGACACACGATGCACCGCGTTTCGTTCGATTCGTTCAAGAACTCTCGTATCTCGGACATCCGCGAGTTTTTCGCGTCGAAAACGTGCTCCCCGTGCGTTTTAGACGCTTAAAACGCGTATGACACTTGATTCGCACGAATCCGTTGAGAAATGGCCGAGATACGCCGTGTTACACTTGCGGACGATGAAATCTTGCTAGTTCTCGCGTTTTGCAAGCGCGACACACGATGCACCGCGTTTCGTTCGATTCGTTCAAGAACTCTCGTATCTCGGACATCCGCGAGTTTTTCGCGTCGAAAACGTGCTCCCCGTGCGTTTTAGACGCTAAAAACGCGTATGACACTTGATTCGCACGAATCCGTTGAGAAATGGCCGAGATACGCCGTGTTACACTTGCGGACGATGAAATCTTGCTAGTTCTCGCGTTTTGCAAGCGCGACACACGATGCACCGCGTTTCGTTCGATTCGTTCAAGAACTCTCGTAACTCGGACATCCGCGAGTTTTTCGCGTCGAAAACGTGCTCCCCGTGCGTTTTAGACGCTAAAAACGCGTATGACACTTGATTCGCACGAATCCGTTGAGAAATGGCCGAGATACGCCGTGTTACACTTGCGGACGATGAAATCTTGCTAGTTCTCGCGTTTTGCAAGCGCGACACACGATGCACCGCGTTTCGTTCGATTCGTTCAAGAACTCTCGTATCTCGGACATCCGAGAGTTTTTCGCGTCGAAAACGTGCTCCCCGTGCGTTTTAGACGCTAAAAACGCGTATGACACTTGATTCGCACGAATCCGTTGAGAAATGGCCGAGATACGCCGTGTTACACTTGCGGACGATGAAATCTTGCTAGTTCTCGCGTTTTGCAAGCGCGACACACGATGCACCGCGTTTCGTTCGATTCGTTCAAGAACTCTCGTATCTCGGACATCCGCGAGTTTTTCGCGTCGAAAACGTGCTGCCCGTGCGTTTTAGACGCTAAAAACGCGTATGACACTTGATTCGCACGAATCCGTTGAGAAATGGCCGAGATACGCCGTGTTACACTTGCGGACGATGAAATCTTGCTAGTTCTCGCGTTTTGCAAGCGCGACACACGATGCACCGCGTTTCGTTCGATTCGTTCAAGAACTCTCGTATCTCGGACATCCGCGAGTTTTTCGCGTCGAAAACGTGCTCCCCGTGCGTTTTAGACGCTAAAAACGCGTATGACACTTGATTCGCACGAATCCGTGTTACGTCCTGCGTCCTCCACCACAATTTTTTCGCCTAAAATAAATAATGCTAAGGATTAAGCTTCCGCAGACACTCTCGCACATACGCATGGCAACAACTAGTCATAAGTATTTAATAGAACCGATTAATACACATATCGTTGATAAGTACAGTATGTGTTCAAGGTCCGTAAACCTACAGATAGAGAACCAAAATCGGTAACCCAACTTGTAAATTCTCATCGATAAATGACGATAACTTTATTTTCCACCGTTGCCGGTAATTCAATGTCGATAATTTTAGGTTAGACTTACCACCAGTGACCGTCGGTAACGAGCCATGTTTGCCGGTAACCCACGGTCACTGAATCTCTCGGGAACATATACGCTTACCATATGTTTAACAGCAGTAACGTTATACGCATTGTATCAGCCTCTAAGACAGGCAGCGTACACGTAGGAGTATTCGTGTCCGTATAACCGCCTAGCACAGGCATATGTAATCCGCCTATCTCTTAAGTACATAAGCACCAAGCAGATCGACCGAAAGGAACGTTCGAGAAGCTTCGTGCTTATTCCCAACATATTATATATCACCTCGACCAGAGGCATAGTCGTAAGTCCGTAAGCCTCCTCAAGGCACATTCTTTCACGCGTTACGATAAGGCACGGACACCGGCTCGCTCGAGTCGCGCGCTCCCCATTCCATGCGATAAGGCACGGACGCCGGCTCGCTCGAGTTGCGCGCTCCCCATCCCACGCGATAAGGCACGCCGCGCTGAGTCAGCAAGATAAGGCACGGACGCTGGCTCGCTCGAGTCGCGCGCTCCCCATCCCACTGCGATAATGCTGACCACGCGCATTCCATCACGCGTGCGAAAGTCTAAGATCGAGCGTTCACAATGGGATTGCTGACGCAGCTCTCCCACTGCCGACGAGTCCCCGCCACTTTCCGAGCCGACGAGCTCCGCTGCAACGTCGGGACATTCAGTCTCCATCGCCGCGTCAACCAGTACGGTCACTTCAAACCCATTGCTCCGAGCTTAGTCTCACGCGTTCCGCCTTACGATTTTATACTTCGGATAGTTAATCATTAGTACCCAGTGTTCACATCATTGTAGTAGATCTGTGTTTAATAAAATACTTTTACGCAACTTCGTGAACCATCTACCCTGACAGGTATCCAGCAAGGTAAGAATTTAATTCCTCATTATTCCACATTGTGATATCCTTCCGTAAGGGCAACCCGTGTGACTACTCGTGAGCATCGTTATTTTAGTTAACTTCTAACAACATTGCTTTTTAAACTCAATCATTTACATTATTCTCGAGACTGTCGTAATCAACGTGGCGTTTATTATATATTGTTGCAAATATCGTGTACCACGTTCCACTATACGGGTGTTATGTGCGCTTAAGCCAGTCTTCATCGATGCTTCAAACAGAACAGTCGCACCTCTCTAACAAGAAAGCCTTGAGCGTTACAAATAGTCAACCTACACTCGAGTCTGTTAACAATAGAATCTGTGTAACACCAGTGTACAAACCAACGCCGTCTTCAATACAACTATAAGGTATTTGGTGCAGACTTATTCTCCTCTTTCCCACATCCAACGTGAGCGCAATTATTTCGTTTATTAACTTTTATTAGAACTTCCTAACGTTACAAATCTTTCGAAACATCGGGCATTTACAATTCATTCGCGATAACCGAACTCCTTTCATATAACTCATTTATCCTTCCTAACCTGCCACTTTCTTCGAAATATCGGACAGTTATAATTCACCGGCGATCATTGAATACGGACGACGTCCTATTAACCGAGTGTTCTCTGTGCTTTAAGTCAGTGACGTGTCACGAGCATTCAGTTGCTTGGCCGCTCTCTCAGTGTCCCCTGGATCAAGGCTAGGCGTTGAGTCGCTTGCCTTTCCGCAGTGATCTGCCACCAACCGTAACCACAGTGCGTGACAGCCGACCAGCATTCAGTTGCTGGGCGCGGCCGACCAGCATTAAGTTGCTGGGCGCCGGCCGACCAGCATTAAGTTGCTGGACGCAGCCGACCAGCATTAAGTTGCTGGGCGCCAGCCGACCAGCATTAAGTTGCTGGGCGCCAGCGTACAGCTGCTGATTGCGCCAGCATACAGTTGCTGTTCCGCCAGCATACCGTTGCTGATTTCGCCATGGTACGGTCCCAAGGTTAGTGGTCACTGGTGCTCCCGACAGCAGTTCCCCTATTAAAATCATAAAGCAGAGATTATTCCGTTATTTAGGAAGTCGACCCTCGCAGCATCGCCCAGGACGACGACATACAAATATTAAACTAGTGTAACGTTCCTCTCTCAATAAAACTCTTTATTTTCGTTCTGCGCTCACGTTGCATAATTTCATACCTCCGAACCCTGTCAATTTTAGAATAAGTATAAATCTCGGCGGTATAGGAATTACCGAGACGATATTAAGTATATTTGTGCGGTAGCCATTCCGACGTTTGACATATTTGTGCGGTAGCCATTCCGACGTTGATATTTTGGTACGGTAACCATTCCGGTTTTAGAGTCACATTTGTGCGGTACCCATTCCGACGTTGATATTTTTGGTACGGTAACCATTCCGGGTTTAGAGTCACATTTGTGCGGTAGCCATTCCGACGTTGATATTTTTGGTACGGTAACCATTCCGGGTTTAGAGTCACATTTGTGCGGTAGCCATTCCGACGTTGATATTTTTGGTACGGTAACCATTCCGGGTTTAGAGTCACATTTGTGCGGTACCCATTCCGACGTTGATATTTTTGGTACGGTAACCATTCCGGGTTTAGAGTCACATTTGTGCGGTAGCCATTCCGACGTTGATATTTTTGGTACGGTAACCATTCCGGGTTTAGAGTCACATTTGTGCGGTAGCCATTCCGACGTTGATATTTTTGGTACGGTAACCATTCCGGGTTTAGAGTCACATTTGTGCGGTAGCCATTCCGACGTTGATATATTTGGTACGGTAACCATTCCGGGTTTAGAGTCACATTCTGCGCGGTAGCCATTCCGACGATAAATAAATCTCGTGCGGTAACCAGTCCGACCAGTTAAGTAAGTTAGAAACACCCGGTAATAATACCGACTTCTGTAACACCTCCGCGCAAGGAAAGTAGATTGCGCTCCAAGTACCGACCGATTCAGCCGTCTGCTCTCGGGTCCCAGCTATACGCGGTGTATGCAGCGTGGCTAAAAACCGAGGACGTAACAGAGCAAAATAAAAATTTGGTGTCAGAAGTGGGATACGCCAGACGGATTATTCGGTATATATTCGCAAGATAATTAGTCAAGGAAAATGTCTCACGAGGCAAGCCAGACAAGCAGCCGTCTCATGACCGAGGCCGAAGTTGCCGAAATACAGGATAAATTGATTGCGAGGGAGAGTCAATTAGCGGAACAAGCCGCTTTGATCCGAACATTGCAAGCGGAGAAAGATACGACGAGGGGACAAACGGAACCAAGCCTTTCGCAATTACTCAACTCCTTGACACTCAAAGTGGACGAAGCGACAGAAGGTCCGGGACATGAAGGCACGGAATCTGCTCAAGCGAGACCACCCCGAGCAACGACCTCCCACGACGCGGGAAGTCGCAGAACATCAAACCTCAGAAGAAATCTCTCCCCCTCGTCCACCCCTGGAATTGGTATTAAGGACGCTTTAGAGATTGTCCCCACCTATGACGGATACAAATTATCGATATTCCAATTCTCGCGCGCTTGCGAACGGGCTCGCGATTTATTACCCCCGCGGCTGGAAAGTAGCCTAACACAAATGATTATTAACAAACTCCGTGGACATGCTTTCCAAGTTATAGAGGATACGGACATCCTTACAGTTAGCGGATTGATGGACCGGCTAAAGAGTGTTTTTGGTCCCAAAAAGTCAGTGAACCAATACCGCGGCGAATTAGGTAATATTTTCAAACGACCTAGCGAACATATTTTGGACTACGTCGGTCGCGTCAATGACCTAAAGACAGCCATTACGGACGGAGAACGACAAGTTCACGCAAGATTAACCCTTGCGATGAAAGAAGCAATAGAACTAGACGTCTTGGAAAGCTTCACTAGCGGCCTACCCGCCGACATTCAAATTAGACTCCGGGTGCAAGGATATGAGACTCTCGACGACGCGTTTGTGAAGTGTAACCAGATTGACAGGATGATAGAAACGGAGAACAGCCGTCACAGAACGCAACCACCGCGAGAGCAATTTAGACGGGACCCCAGGCCATTGCAATTCGAGCCACGGAACCCATACCCGCCGCGTCAATTTGAGAGACCCTGGACGTCGCGATCCACCCTCTGTTAGACGTCGCGATAGAGTTGCAATTAGATAGCATTAGTATCGGGCATACGCCATACGTCGATAACGTATCTTGGCTACACATTAGGACTTCAATCGCGGGAATATTTTCAGGACACTGTCTAACCCTTAACGTTTGCGAGGGATTAGTGTCAATCCCTGATAACTCTTCGAGAAGTGACATAATCAAAGAGTACCACGCATCAGCAATGGATCTCCTGACAAAATATTGCATCGCAGTTCCGCTGAAAAACGCTCAAGCAATTCCCATTGCCGATGCTATGATCAAAAATCTGATATGCCGCTTCGGAGCGCCCAGGGCGATTCTGACCGACCAAGGTGCGTCCTTCACCTCGGCCGTGTTTAAACACATAGCTCGTAAGTTTCACATAACCCGATGCCGAACGACGGCATACTACCCGCAGTCAAACGGTTCACTAGAGCGATCACACCACGTCCTGACGGAGTACTTAAAACAGTACGTCGATGAAAGAAACGATTGGGACCAATGGACCGATCTCGCGATATTCTCTTATAACACAAGCGTCCACGACGGGACGAAAATTACACCCCACGAATTGGTCTTCGGTAGACTCGCGCGTATCCCCTCAAGCCACCCGTACATCGAAGAAGGGATCGATGTAACATACCGGGAATATTTAGAGACCCTTTTTCATCAAATCCAGGACCTGCAGGAGATCGCTCGAAGCCATTTGATCAGGGCTAAGGAGAGGTCTAAAGAGTATTATGACCGGCGCGTTAACCCCCAGAATTTTAAGGTGGGATATCGGGTATTCCTCCTAAAGGAACCCGTAAAAGGTAAATTCGCGGATCAGTACACAGACTCGCACGAAGTTCTAGAGGTACTACCAAACAATAATGCAATAATTGATTTTAAGGGAAACACCCGCGTCGTACATATAAATAAGCTAAAGTTAAGCCGAGTTAAGTAGAAATAAAACAATACAAACTACCTGCGAATTTATGTGTACAAGTCCCAGTAGAATCGCGAAATTTATAACAGTGTGGTAAGACCATATATCGAGACACTCGACAGGTACACATGAATTCGAAAGTGGTCCCGAGTCCGCTGTACACCGACACCTAGGCGTACAATACAAAATTTGTATATTCGGTTGCAGAAACATGCACGTTTTCGTAGTCATTTTACTCCTAAGCATATATCTACTCGCGTTGATGCGCTATCGGGTTCGACTGCGGAAGGCAACATCTGAATTCCACAACGATCATCCTCCTGGATACGAGGGACTGCTACATCACCCTGAAGTCTCCCAACTCCACGAGGAGTTACGTCCAGCTCCTCCAATTGGCGCATCACCAGCACGCAGATATCATCCAAAGTAAAGTGGAGATATCGCGGACCATTCACTACTGCGGCATGCACTCTCACATCTCGGTCGTACATAATGGACAGTACGAATATCTGTCAGATGTGAGCCACAAAAACTGCATCCGTGCACAGGAGGAAGCTCCCAGCCGGATGCACTCTCATCGGGGGAGCCCCGCACCGTTAACACGGTGGCAATGGGGTCTCCGATCCCACGAGGAGTTGCATCAACACCGCCTGGCCGCGTATAATCACATCGCACTCGTCCTCCGTTGCACACTCCGAACATAAGTGTTCGTCCCTGCAATTCCAACATTCGGCGGGAGATGTGGCACATGTCATCACATAACGCCCTCCGCCGAACGACCGGCCCTCTTGAATACCATAGCAAGAGGCGCGTCCGGACAAAACATTCTTCACGACGAGGAATCACTGGAAATTATTGCGGAATCAACAGCTGAAAGTATCCGGGGTGGATTTGTGATCAGCCACCGCCAGAGATCTCGGAATTTTTGTGCTGGTCCGCCTAGCGAAGCTGGTAATCGACACGCTGATTCCCGGGTACGTCTTCCATCACGTATACGGATGGAGTATCCACCTTTATGGAGCAATAAGGAGTTCGACCGTTCACCTGTTGCTGCACATCAGCAGGACAAGGCCAACGGCGGAAAAGACTGACAACGTGGAGCTACAGGACATCCGAGCCACACCCACGAAGACCCACCGAAAACTGCCCCGCGTTGGCCCGATGCGTCAAGCCATGACGAGATACGAGAGAGTGTCCTGCGAATGGAGAAAATGTAATCTAAAGAATTCACACAATTAATGTGTAAATTCTTTTTCCAAGGGGGGAGGTGTTACGTCCTGCGTCCTCCACCACAATTTTTTCGCCTAAAATAAATAATGCTAAGGATTAAGCTTCCGCAGACACTCTCGCACATACGCATGGCAACAACTAGTCATAAGTATTTAATAGAACCGATTAATACACATATCGTTGATAAGTACAGTATGTGTTCAAGGTCCGTAAACCTACAGATAGAGAACCAAAATCGGTAACCCAACTTGTAAATTCTCATCGATAAATGACGATAACTTTATTTTCCACCGTTGCCGGTAATTCAATGTCGATAATTTTAGGTTAGACTTACCACCAGTGACCGTCGGTAACGAGCCATGTTTGCCGGTAACCCACGGTCACTGAATCTCTCGGGAACATATACGCTTACCATATGTTTAACAGCAGTAACGTTATACGCATTGTATCAGCCTCTAAGACAGGCAGCGTACACGTAGGAGTATTCGTGTCCGTATAACCGCCTAGCACAGGCATATGTAATCCGCCTATCTCTTAAGTACATAAGCACCAAGCAGATCGACCGAAAGGAACGTTCGAGAAGCTTCGTGCTTATTCCCAACATATTATATATCACCTCGACCAGAGGCATAGTCGTAAGTCCGTAAGCCTCCTCAAGGCACATTCTTTCACGCGTTACGATAAGGCACGGACACCGGCTCGCTCGAGTCGCGCGCTCCCCATTCCATGCGATAAGGCACGGACGCCGGCTCGCTCGAGTTGCGCGCTCCCCATCCCACGCGATAAGGCACGCCGCGCTGAGTCAGCAAGATAAGGCACGGACGCTGGCTCGCTCGAGTCGCGCGCTCCCCATCCCACTGCGATAATGCTGACCACGCGCATTCCATCACGCGTGCGAAAGTCTAAGATCGAGCGTTCACAATGGGATTGCTGACGCAGCTCTCCCACTGCCGACGAGTCCCCGCCACTTTCCGAGCCGACGAGCTCCGCTGCAACGCCGGGACATTCAGTCTCCATCGCCGCGTCAACCAGTACGGTCACTTCAAACCCATTGCTCCGAGCTTAGTCTCACGCGTTCCGCCTTACGATTTTATACTTCGGATAGTTAATCATTAGTACCCAGTGTTCACATCATTGTAGTAGATCTGTGTTTAATAAAATACTTTTACGCAACTTCGTGAACCATCTACCCTGACAGGTATCCAGCAAGGTAAGAATTTAATTCCTCATTATTCCACATTGTGATATCCTTCCGTAAGGGCAACCCGTGTGACTACTCGTGAGCATCGTTATTTTAGTTAACTTCTAACAACATTGCTTTTTAAACTCAATCATTTACATTATTCTCGAGACTGTCGTAATCAACGTGGCGTTTATTATATATTGTTGCAAATATCGTGTACCACGTTCCACTATACGGGTGTTATGTGCGCTTAAGCCAGTCTTCATCGATGCTTCAAACAGAACAGTCGCACCTCTCTAACAAGAAAGCCTTGAGCGTTACAAATAGTCAACCTACACTCGAGTCTGTTAACAATAGAATCTGTGTAACACCAGTGTACAAACCAACGCCGTCTTCAATACAACTATAAGGTATTTGGTGCAGACTTATTCTCCTCTTTCCCACATCCAACGTGAGCGCAATTATTTCGTTTATTAACTTTTATTAGAACTTCCTAACGTTACAAATCTTTCGAAACATCGGGCATTTACAATTCATTCGCGATAACCGAACTCCTTTCATATAACTCATTTATCCTTCCTAACCTGCCACTTTCTTCGAAATATCGGACAGTTATAATTCACCGGCGATCATTGAATACGGACGACGTCCTATTAACCGAGTGTTCTCTGTGCTTTAAGTCAGTGACGTGTCACGAGCATTCAGTTGCTTGGCCGCTCTCTCAGTGTCCCCTGGATCAAGGCTAGGCGTTGAGTCGCTTGCCTTTCCGCAGTGATCTGCCACCAACCGTAACCACAGTGCGTGACAGCCGACCAGCATTCAGTTGCTGGGCGCGGCCGACCAGCATTAAGTTGCTGGGCGCCGGCCGACCAGCATTAAGTTGCTGGACGCAGCCGACCAGCATTAAGTTGCTGGGCGCCAGCCGACCAGCATTAAGTTGCTGGGCGCCAGCGTACAGCTGCTGATTGCGCCAGCATACAGTTGCTGTTCCGCCAGCATACCGTTGCTGATTTCGCCATGGTACGGTCCCAAGGTTAGTGGTCACTGGTGCTCCCGACAGCAGTTCCCCTATTAAAATCATAAAGCAGAGATTATTCCGTTATTTAGGAAGTCGACCCTCGCAGCATCGCCCAGGACGACGACATACAAATATTAAACTAGTGTAACGTTCCTCTCTCAATAAAACTCTTTATTTTCGTTCTGCGCTCACGTTGCATAATTTCATACCTCCGAACCCTGTCAATTTTAGAATAAGTATAAATCTCGGCGGTATAGGAATTACCGAGACGATATTAAGTATATTTGTGCGGTAGCCATTCCGACGTTTGACATATTTGTGCGGTAGCCATTCCGACGTTGATATTTTGGTACGGTAACCATTCCGGTTTTAGAGTCACATTTGTGCGGTACCCATTCCGACGTTGATATTTTTGGTACGGTAACCATTCCGGGTTTAGAGTCACATTTGTGCGGTAGCCATTCCGACGTTGATATTTTTGGTACGGTAACCATTCCGGGTTTAGAGTCACATTTGTGCGGTAGCCATTCCGACGTTGATATTTTTGGTACGGTAACCATTCCGGGTTTAGAGTCACATTTGTGCGGTACCCATTCCGACGTTGATATTTTTGGTACGGTAACCATTCCGGGTTTAGAGTCACATTTGTGCGGTAGCCATTCCGACGTTGATATTTTTGGTACGGTAACCATTCCGGGTTTAGAGTCACATTTGTGCGGTAGCCATTCCGACGTTGATATTTTTGGTACGGTAACCATTCCGGGTTTAGAGTCACATTTGTGCGGTAGCCATTCCGACGTTGATATATTTGGTACGGTAACCATTCCGGGTTTAGAGTCACATTCTGCGCGGTAGCCATTCCGACGATAAATAAATCTCGTGCGGTAACCAGTCCGACCAGTTAAGTAAGTTAGAAACACCCGGTAATAATACCGACTTCTGTAACACCTCCGCGCAAGGAAAGTAGATTGCGCTCCAAGTACCGACCGATTCAGCCGTCTGCTCTCGGGTCCCAGCTATACGCGGTGTATGCAGCGTGGCTAAAAACCGAGGACGTAACATCCGTTGAGAAATGGCCGAGATACGCCGTGTTACACTTGCGGACGATGAAATCTTGCTAGTTCTCGCGTTTTGCAAGCGCGACACACGATGCACCGCGTTTCGTTCGATTCGTTCAAGAACTCTCGTATCTCGGACATCCGCGAGTTTTTCGCGTCGAAAACGTGCTCCCCGTGCGTTTTAGACGCTAAAAACGCGTATGACACTTGATTCGCACGAATCCGTTGAGAAATGGCCGAGATACGCCGTGTTACACTTGCGGACGATGAAATCTTGCTAGTTCTCGCGTTTTGCAAGCGCGACACACGATGCACCGCGTTTCGTTCGATTCGTTCAAGAACTCTCGTATCTCGGACATCCGCGAGTTTTTCGCGTCGAAAACGTGCTCCCCGTGCGTTTTAGACGCTAAAAACGCGTATGACACTTGATTCGCACGAATCCGTTGAGAAATGGCCGAGATACGCCGTGTTACACTTGCGGACGATGAAATCTTGCTAGTTCTCGCGTTTTGCAAGCGCGACACACGATGCACCGCGTTTCGTTCGATTCGTTCAAGAACTCTCGTATCTCGGACATCCGCGAGTTTTTCGCGTCGAAAACGTGCTCCCCGTGCGTTTTAGACGCTAAAAACGCGTATGACACTTGATTCGCACGAATCCGTTGAGAAATGGCCGAGATACGCCGTGTTACACTTGCGGACGATGAAATCTTGCTAGTTCTCGCGTTTTGCAAGCGCGACACACGATGCACCGCGTTTCGTTCGATTCGTTCAAGAACTCTCGTATCTCGGACATCCGCGAGTTTTTCGCGTCGAAAACGTGCTCCCCGTGCGTTTTAGACGCTAAAAACGCGTATGACACTTGATTCGCACGAATCCGTTGAGAAATGGCCGAGATACGCCGTGTTACACTTGCGGACGATGAAATCTTGCTAGTTCTCGCGTTTTGCAAGCGCGACACACGATGCACCGCGTTTCGTTCGATTCGTTCAAGAACTCTCGTATCTCGGACATCCGCGAGTTTTTCGCGTCGAAAACGTGCTCCCCGTGCGTTTTAGACGCTAAAAACGCGTATGACACTTGATTCGCACGAATCCGTTGAGAAATGGCCGAGATACGCCGTGTTACACTTGCGGACGATGAAATCTTGCTAGTTCTCGCGTTTTGCAAGCGCGACACACGATGCACCGCGTTTCGTTCGATTCGTTCAAGAACTCTCGTATCTCGGACATCCGCGAGTTTTTCGCGTCGAAAACGTGCTCCCCGTGCGTTTTAGACGCTAAAAACGCGTATGACACTTGATTCGCACGAATCCGTTGAGAAATGGCCGAGATACGCCGTGTTACACTTGCGGACGATGAAATCTTGCTAGTTCTCGCGTTTTGCAAGCGCGACACACGATGCACCGCGTTTCGTTCGATTCGTTCAAGAACTCTCGTATCTCGGACATCCGCGAGTTTTTCGCGTCGAAAACGTGCTCCCCGTGCGTTTTAGACGCTAAAAACGCGTATGACACTTGATTCGCACGAATCCGTTGAGAAATGGCCGAGATACGCCGTGTTACACTTGCGGACGATGAAATCTTGCTAGTTCTCGCGTTTTGCAAGCGCGACACACGATGCACCGCGTTTCGTTCGATTCGTTCAAGAACTCTCGTATCTCGGACATCCGCGAGTTTTTCGCGTCGAAAACGTGCTCCCCGTGCGTTTTAGACGCTAAAAACGCGTATGACACTTGATTCGCACGAATCCGTTGAGAAATGGCCGAGATACGCCGTGTTACACTTGCGGACGATGAAATCTTGCTAGTTCTCGCGTTTTGCAAGCGCGACACACGATGCACCGCGTTTCGTTCGATTCGTTCAAGAACTCTCGTATCTCGGACATCCGCGAGTTTTTCGCGTCGAAAACGTGCTCCCCGTGCGTTTTAGACGCTAAAAACGCGTATGACACTTGATTCGCACGAATCCGTTGAGAAATGGCCGAGATACGCCGTGTTACACTTGCGGACGATGAAATCTTGCTAGTTCTCGCGTTTTGCAAGCGCGACACACGATGCACCGCGTTTCGTTCGATTCGTTCAAGAACTCTCGTATCTCGGACATCCGCGAGTTTTTCGCGTCGAAAACGTGCTCCCCGTGCGTTTTAGACGCTAAAAACGCGTATGACACTTGATTCGCACGAATCCGTTGAGAAATGGCCGAGATACGCCGTGTTACACTTGCGGACGATGAAATCTTGCTAGTTCTCGCGTTTTGCAAGCGCGACACACGATGCACCGCGTTTCGTTCGATTCGTTCAAGAACTCTCGTATCTCGGACATCCGCGAGTTTTTCGCGTCGAAAACGTGCTCCCCGTGCGTTTTAGACGCTAAAAACGCGTATGACACTTGATTCGCACGAATCCGTTGAGAAATGGCCGAGATACGCCGTGTTACACTTGCGGACGATGAAATCTTGCTAGTTCTCGCGTTTTGCAAGCGCGACACACGATGCACCGCGTTTCGTTCGATTCGTTCAAGAACTCTCGTATCTCGGACATCCGCGAGTTTTTCGCGTCGAAAACGTGCTCCCCGTGCGTTTTAGACGCTAAAAACGCGTATGACACTTGATTCGCACGAATCCGTTGAGAAATGGCCGAGATACGCCGTGTTACACTTGCGGACGATGAAATCTTGCTAGTTCTCGCGTTTTGCAAGCGCGACACACGATGCACCGCGTTTCGTTCGATTCGTTCAAGAACTCTCGTATCTCGGACATCCGCGAGTTTTTCGCGTCGAAAACGTGCTCCCCGTGCGTTTTAGACGCTAAAAACGCGTATGACACTTGATTCGCACGAATCCGTTGAGAAATGGCCGAGATACGCCGTGTTACACTTGCGGACGATGAAATCTTGCTAGTTCTCGCGTTTTGCAAGCGCGACACACGATGCACCGCGTTTCGTTCGATTCGTTCAAGAACTCTCGTATCTCGGACATCCGCGAGTTTTTCGCGTCGAAAACGTGCTCCCCGTGCGTTTTAGACGCTAAAAACGCGTATGACACTTGATTCGCACGAATCCGTTGAGAAATGGCCGAGATACGCCGTGTTACACTTGCGGACGATGAAATCTTGCTAGTTCTCGCGTTTTGCAAGCGCGACACACGATGCACCGCGTTTCGTTCGATTCGTTCAAGAACTCTCGTATCTCGGACATCCGCGAGTTTTTCGCGTCGAAAACGTGCTCCCCGTGCGTTTTAGACGCTAAAAACGCGTATGACACTTGATTCGCACGAATCCGTTGAGAAATGGCCGAGATACGCCGTGTTACACTTGCGGACGATGAAATCTTGCTAGTTCTCGCGTTTTGCAAGCGCGACACACGATGCACCGCGTTTCGTTCGATTCGTTCAAGAACTCTCGTATCTCGGACATCCGCGAGTTTTTCGCGTCGAAAACGTGCTCCCCGTGCGTTTTAGACGCTAAAAACGCGTATGACACTTGATTCGCACGAATCCGTTGAGAAATGGCCGAGATACGCCGTGTTACACTTGCGGACGATGAAATCTTGCTAGTTCTCGCGTTTTGCAAGCGCGACACACGATGCACCGCGTTTCGTTCGATTCGTTCAAGAACTCTCGTATCTCGGACATCCGCGAGTTTTTCGCGTCGAAAACGTGCTCCCCGTGCGTTTTAGACGCTAAAAACGCGTATGACACTTGATTCGCACGAATCCGTTGAGAAATGGCCGAGATACGCCGTGTTACACTTGCGGACGATGAAATCTTGCTAGTTCTCGCGTTTTGCAAGCGCGACACACGATGCACCGCGTTTCGTTCGATTCGTTCAAGAACTCTCGTATCTCGGACATCCGCGAGTTTTTCGCGTCGAAAACGTGCTCCCCGTGCGTTTTAGACGCTAAAAACGCGTATGACACTTGATTCGCACGAATCCGTTGAGAAATGGCCGAGATACGCCGTGTTACACTTGCGGACGATGAAATCTTGCTAGTTCTCGCGTTTTGCAAGCGCGACACACGATGCACCGCGTTTCGTTCGATTCGTTCAAGAACTCTCGTATCTCGGACATCCGCGAGTTTTTCGCGTCGAAAACGTGCTCCCCGTGCGTTTTAGACGCTAAAAACGCGTATGACACTTGATTCGCACGAATCCGTTGAGAAATGGCCGAGATACGCCGTGTTACACTTGCGGACGATGAAATCTTGCTAGTTCTCGCGTTTTGCAAGCGCGACACACGATGCACCGCGTTTCGTTCGATTCGTTCAAGAACTCTCGTATCTCGGACATCCGCGAGTTTTTCGCGTCGAAAACGTGCTCCCCGTGCGTTTTAGACGCTAAAAACGCGTATGACACTTGATTCGCACGAATCCGTTGAGAAATGGCCGAGATACGCCGTGTTACACTTGCGGACGATGAAATCTTGCTAGTTCTCGCGTTTTGCAAGCGCGACACACGATGCACCGCGTTTCGTTCGATTCGTTCAAGAACTCTCGTATCTCGGACATCCGCGAGTTTTTCGCGTCGAAAACGTGCTCCCCGTGCGTTTTAGACGCTAAAAACGCGTATGACACTTGATTCGCACGAATCCGTTGAGAAATGGCCGAGATACGCCGTGTTACACTTGCGGACGATGAAATCTTGCTAGTTCTCGCGTTTTGCAAGCGCGACACACGATGCACCGCGTTTCGTTCGATTCGTTCAAGAACTCTCGTATCTCGGACATCCGCGAGTTTTTCGCGTCGAAAACGTGCTCCCCGTGCGTTTTAGACGCTAAAAACGCGTATGACACTTGATTCGCACGAATCCGTTGAGAAATGGCCGAGATACGCCGTGTTACACTTGCGGACGATGAAATCTTGCTAGTTCTCGCGTTTTGCAAGCGCGACACACGATGCACCGCGTTTCGTTCGATTCGTTCAAGAACTCTCGTATCTCGGACATCCGCGAGTTTTTCGCGTCGAAAACGTGCTCCCCGTGCGTTTTAGACGCTAAAAACGCGTATGACACTTGATTCGCACGAATCCGTTGAGAAATGGCCGAGATACGCCGTGTTACACTTGCGGACGATGAAATCTTGCTAGTTCTCGCGTTTTGCAAGCGCGACACACGATGCACCGCGTTTCGTTCGATTCGTTCAAGAACTCTCGTATCTCGGACATCCGCGAGTTTTTCGCGTCGAAAACGTGCTCCCCGTGCGTTTTAGACGCTAAAAACGCGTATGACACTTGATTCGCACGAATCCGTTGAGAAATGGCCGAGATACGCCGTGTTACACTTGCGGACGATGAAATCTTGCTAGTTCTCGCGTTTTGCAAGCGCGACACACGATGCACCGCGTTTCGTTCGATTCGTTCAAGAACTCTCGTATCTCGGACATCCGCGAGTTTTTCGCGTCGAAAACGTGCTCCCCGTGCGTTTTAGACGCTAAAAACGCGTATGACACTTGATTCGCACGAATCCGTTGAGAAATGGCCGAGATACGCCGTGTTACACTTGCGGACGATGAAATCTTGCTAGTTCTCGCGTTTTGCAAGCGCGACACACGATGCACCGCGTTTCGTTCGATTCGTTCAAGAACTCTCGTATCTCGGACATCCGCGAGTTTTTCGCGTCGAAAACGTGCTCCCCGTGCGTTTTAGACGCTAAAAACGCGTATGACACTTGATTCGCACGAATCCGTTGAGAAATGGCCGAGATACGCCGTGTTACACTTGCGGACGATGAAATCTTGCTAGTTCTCGCGTTTTGCAAGCGCGACACACGATGCACCGCGTTTCGTTCGATTCGTTCAAGAACTCTCGTATCTCGGACATCCGCGAGTTTTTCGCGTCGAAAACGTGCTCCCCGTGCGTTTTAGACGCTAAAAACGCGTATGACACTTGATTCGCACGAATCCGTTGAGAAATGGCCGAGATACGCCGTGTTACACTTGCGGACGATGAAATCTTGCTAGTTCTCGCGTTTTGCAAGCGCGACACACGATGCACCGCGTTTCGTTCGATTCGTTCAAGAACTCTCGTATCTCGGACATCCGCGAGTTTTTCGCGTCGAAAACGTGCTCCCCGTGCGTTTTAGACGCTAAAAACGCGTATGACACTTGATTCGCACGAATCCGTTGAGAAATGGCCGAGATACGCCGTGTTACACTTGCGGACGATGAAATCTTGCTAGTTCTCGCGTTTTGCAAGCGCGACACACGATGCACCGCGTTTCGTTCGATTCGTTCAAGAACTCTCGTATCTCGGACATCCGCGAGTTTTTCGCGTCGAAAACGTGCTCCCCGTGCGTTTTAGACGCTAAAAACGCGTATGACACTTGATTCGCACGAATTCGCACGAATCCGTTGAGAAATGGCCGAGATACGCCGTGTTACACTTGCGGACGATGAAATCTTGCTAGTTCTCGCGTTTTGCAAGCGCGACACACGATGCACCGCGTTTCGTTCGATTCGTTCAAGAACTCTCGTATCTCGGACATCCGCGAGTTTTTCTCGTCGAAAACGTGCTCCCCGTGCGTTTTAGACGCTAAAAACGCGTATGACACTTGATTCGCACGAATCCGTTGAGAAATGGCCGAGATACGCGGTGTTACACTTGCGGACGATGAAATCTTGTTAGTTCTCGCGTTTTGCAAGCGCGACACACGATGCACCGCGTTTCGTTCGATTCGTTCAAGAACTCTCGAATCTCGGACATCCGCGAGTTTTTCGCATCGAAAACGTGCTCCCCGTGCGTTTTAGACGCTAAAAACGCGTATGACACTTGATTCGCACGAATCCGTTGAGAAATGGCCGAGATACGCCGTGTTACACTTGCGGACGATGAAATCTTGCTAGTTCTCGCGTTTTGCAAGCGCGACACACGATGCACCGCGTTTCGTTCGATTCGTTCAAGAACTCTCGTATCTCGGACATCCGCGAGTTTTTCGCGTCGAAAACGTGCTCCCCGTGCGTTTTAGACGCTAAAAACGCGTATGACACTTGATTCGCACGAATCCGTTGAGAAATGGCCGAGATACGCCGTGTTACACTTGCGGACGATGAAATCTTGCTAGTTCTCGCGTTTTGCAAGCGCGACACACGATGCACCGCGTTTCGTTCGATTCGTTCAAGAACTCTCGTATCTCGGACATCCGCGAGTTTTTCGCGTCGAAAACGTGCTCCCCGTGCGTTTTAGACGCTAAAAACGCGTATGACACTTGATTCGCACGAATCCGTTGAGAAATGGCCGAGATACGCGGTGTTACACTTGCGGACGATGAAATCTTGCTAGTTCTCGCGTTTTGCAAGCGCGACACACGATGCACCGCGTTTCGTTCGATTCGTTCAAGAACTCTCGTATCTCGGACATCCGCGAGTTTTTCGCGTCGAAAACGTGCTCCCCGTGCGTTTTAGACGCTAAAAACGCGTATGACACTTGATTCGCACGAATCCGTTGAGAAATGGCCGAGATACGCCGTGTTACACTTGCGGACGATGAAATCTTGCTAGTTCTCGCGTTTTGCAAGCGAAACACACGATGCACCGCGTTTCGTTCAATTCGTTCAAGAACTCTCGTATCTCGGACATCCGATAGGTTTTTCGCGTCGAAAACGTGCTCCCCGTGCGTTTTAGACGCTAAAAACGCGTATGACACTTGATTCGCATGAATCCGTTGAGAAATGGCCGAGATACGCCGTGTTACACTTCCGGACGATGAATTCGTTCAATTCGTTCAAGAACTCTCGTATCTCGGACATCCGCGAGTGTTTCGCGTCGAAAACGTGGTCCCCGTCTGTTTTAGGCGCTAAAAACGCGTATGACACTTGATTCGCGCGAATCCGTTGAGAAATGGCCGAGATACGCCGTGTTACACTTCCGGACGATGAAATCTTGCTAGTTCTCACGTTTTGCAAGCGAAACGCACGATGCATCGCGTTTCGTTCAATTCGTTCAAGAACTCTGGTATCTCGGACATCCGCGAGTGTTTCGCGTTGAAAACGCGGTCCCCGTCTGTTTTAGACGCTAAAAACGCTTATGACACTTGATTCGCACGAATCCGTTGAGAAATGGCCGAGATACGCCGTGTTACACTTCCGGACGATGAAATCTTGCTAGTTCTCGCGTTTTGCAAGCGAAACACACGATGCACCGCGTTTCGTTCGATTCGTTCAAGTACTCTCGTATCTCGGACATCCGCGAGTTTTTCGCGTCGAAAACGTGCTCCCCGTGCGTTTTAGACGCTAAAAACGCGTATGACACTTGATTAGCACGAATCCCTTGAGAAATGGCCGAGATACGCCGTGTTACGCTTCCGGACGATGAAATCTTGCTAGTTCTCACGTTTTGCAAGCGAAACGCACGATGCTTCGCGTTTCGTTCAATTCGTTCAAGAACTCTCGTATCTCGGACATCCGCGAGTGTTTCGCCTTGAAAACGCGGTCCCCGTCTGTTTTAGACGCTAAAAACGCTTATGACACTTGATTCGCACGAATCCGTTGAGAAATGGCCGAGATACGCCGTGTTACACTTCCGGACGATGAATTCGTTCAATTCGTTCAAGAACTCTCGTATCTCGGACATCCGCGAGTGTTTCGCGTCGAAAACGTGGTCCCCGTCCGTTTTAGACGCTAAGTACGCGTATGACACTTGATTCGCACGAATCCGTTGAGAAATGGCCGAGATACGCTGTGTTACACTTCCGGACGATGAAATCTTGCTAGTTCTCGCGTTTTGCAAGCGAAACACACGATGCACCGCGTTTCGTTCGATTCGTTCAAGTACTCTCGTATCTCGGACATCCGCGAGTTTTTCGCGTCGAAAACATGCTCCCCGTGCGTTTTAGACGCTAAAAACGCGTATGACACTTGATTCGCACGAATCCCTTGAGAAATGGCCGAGATACGCCGTGTTACACTTCCGGACGATGAAATCTTGCTAGTTCTCACGTTTTGCAATCGAAACGCACGATGCATCGCGTTTCGTTCAATTCGTTCAAGAACTCTCGTATCTCGGACATCCGCGAGTGTTTCGCGTTGAAAACGCGGTCCCCGTCTGTTTTAGACGCTAAAAACGCGTATGACACTTGATTCGCATGAATCCGTTGAGAAATGGCCGAGATACGCCGTGTTACATTTCCGGAGGATGAAATCTTGCTAGTTCTCACGTTTTGCAAGCGAAACGCACGATGCACCACGGCGTTTCGTTCAATTCGTTCAAAGAACTCTCGTATCTCGGACATCCGCGAGTGTTTCGCGTCGAAAACGTTGGTCCCCCGTCTGTTTTAGACGCTAAAAACGCGTATGACACTTGATTCGCACGAATCCGTTGAGAAATGGCCGAGATACGCTGTGTTACACTTCGGACGATGAATTCGTCCAATTCGTTCATGAACTCTCGTATCTCGGACATCCGCGAGTGTTTCGCGTCGAAAACGTGGTCCCGTCTGTTTTAGACGCTAAAAACGCGTATGACACTTGATGCGCAGGAATCCGTTGAGAAATGGCCCGAGATACGCCGTCGTTACACTTCCGGACGATGAAATCTTGCTAGTTCTCACGTTTTGCAAGCGAAACGCACGATGCACCGCGTATCGTTCAATTCCTTCAAGAACTCTCGTATCTTGGACATCCGCGAGTGTTTCGCGTCGAAAACGTGGTCCCCGTCTGTTTTAGACGCTAAAAACGCGTATGACACTTGATTCGCACGAATCCGTTGAGAAATGGCCGAGATACGCCGTGTTACATTTCCGGAGGATGAAATCTTGCTAGTTCTCACGTTTTGCAAGCGATACGCACGATGCACCGCGTTTCGTTCAATTCGTTCAAAGAACTCTCGTATCTCGGACATCCGCGAGTGTTTCGCGTCGAAAACGTGGTCCCCGTCTGTTTTAGACGCTAAAAACGCGTATGACACTCGATTCGCACGAATCCGTTGAGAATGGCCGAGATACGCTGTGTTACACTTCCGGACGATGAATTCGTCCAATTCGTTCAAGAACTCTCGTATCTCGGACATCCGCGAGTGTTTCGCGTCGAAAACGTGGTCCCCGTCTGTTTTAGACGCTAAAAACGCGTATGACACTTGATGCGCAGGAATCCGTTGAGAAATGGCCGAGATACGCCGTGTTACACTTCCGGACGATGAAATCTTGCTAGTTCTCACGTTTTGCAAGCGAAACGCACGATGCACCGCGTATCGTTCAATTCCTTCAAGAACTCTCGTATCTCGGACATCACGAGTGTTTCGCGTCGAAAACGTGGTCCCCGTCTGTTTTAGACGCTAAAAACGCGTATGACACTGATGCGCACGAATCCGTTGAGAAATGGCCGAGATACGCCGTGTTACACTTCCGAACGATGAAATTTTGCTAGTTCTCACGTTTTGCAAGCGACACGCACGATGCACTGCGTATCGTTCAATTCGTTCAAGAACTCTCGTATCTCGGACATCCGCGAGTGTTTCTCGTCGAAAACGTGGTCCCCGTCTGTTTTAGACGCTAAAAACGCGTATGACACTTGATTCGCACGAATCCGTTGAGAAATGGCCGAGATACGCCGTGTTACACTTCTGGACGATGAATTCGTTCAATTCGTTCAAGAACTCTCGTATCTCGGACATCCGCGAGTGTTTCGCGTCGAAAACGTGGTCCCCGTCTGTTTTAGACGCTAAAAACGCGTATGACACTTGATTCGCACGAATCCGTTGAGAAATGGCCGAGATACGCCGTGTTACGCTTCCGTACGATGAAATCTTGCTAGTTCTCACGTTTTGCAAGCGAAACGCACGATGCACCGCGTTTCGTTCAATTCGTTCAAGAACTCTCGTATCTCGGACATCCGCGAGTATATCGCGTCGAAAACGCGGTGCCCGTTTGTTTTAGACGCTAAAAACGCGTATGACACTTGATTCGCACGAATCCGTTGAGAAATGGCCGAGATCCGCCGTGTTACACTTCCGGACGATGAATTCGTTCAATTCGTTCAAGAACTCTCGTAACTCGGACATCCGCGAGTGTTTCGCGTCGAAAACGTGGTCCCCGTCTGTTTTAGACTCTAAAAACGCGTATGACACTTGATTCGCACGAATCCGTTGAGAAATGGCCGAGATACACCGTGTTGCACTTCCGACGATGAATTCGTTCAATTCGTTAAAAAATTCTCGTATCTCGGACATCCGCGAGTGTTTCGCGTCGAAAACGTGGTCCCCGTCTGTTTTAGACGCTAAAAACGCGTATGACACTTGATGCGCACGAATCCGTTGAGAATGGCCCAGGTACGCCGTGTTACACTTCCGGACGATGAAATCTTGCTAGTTCTCACGTTTTGCAAGCGAAACGCACGATGCACCGCATTTCGTTCAATTCGTTCAAGAACTCTCGTATCTCGGACATCCGCGAGTGTTTCGCGTCGAAAACGTGGTCCCCGTCTGTTTTAGACGCTAAAAACGCGTATGACACTTGATGCGCACGAATCCGTTGAGAAATGGCCGAGGTACGCCGTGTAACACTTCCGACGATGAAATCTTGCTAGTTCTCACGTTTTGCAAGCGAAACGCACGATGCACCGCGTATCGTTCAATTCGTTCAAGAACTCTCGTATCTCGGACATCGGCGAGTGTTGCGCGTCGAAAACGTGGTCCCCGTCTGTTTAGACGCTAAAAACGCGTATGACACTTGATTCGCACGAATCCGTTGAGAAATGGCCGAGATACGCTGTGTTACACTTCCGGACGATGAAATCTTGCTAGTTCTCACGTTTTGCAAGCGAAACGCACGATGCCACCGCGTTTCGTTCAATTCGTTCAAGAAATCTCGTATCTCGGACATCCGCGAGTGTTTCGGGTCGAAAACGTGGTCCCCGTCTGTTTTAGGCGCTAACAACGCGTATGACACTTGATTCGCACGAATCCGTTGAGAAATGGCCGAGATACGCCGTGTTACACTTCCGGGACGATGAATTCGTTCAATTCGTTCAAGAACTCTCGTATCTCGGACATCCGCGAGTGTTTCGCGTCGAAAACGTGGTCCCCGTCTGTTTTAGACGCTAAAAACGCGTATGACACTTGATTCGCACGAATCCGTTGAGAAATGGCCGAGATACGCCGTGTTACACTTCCGGAGGATGAAATCTTGCTAGTTCTCACGTTTTGCAAGCGAAACGCACGATGCACCGCGTTTCGTTCAATTCGTTCAAGAACTCTCGTATCTCGGACATCCGCGAGTGTTTCTCGTCGAAAACGTGGTCCCCGTCTGTTTTAGACGCTAAAAAACGCGTATGACACTTGATTCGCACGAATCCGTTGAGAAATGACCGAGATACGCCGTGTTACACTTCCGGACGATGAATTCGTTCAATTCGTTCAAGAAATCTCGTATCTCGGACATCCGCGAGTTTTTCGCGTCGAAAACGTGCTCCCCGTCTGTTTTAGACGCTAAAAACGCTTATGACACTTGATTCGCACGAATCCGTTGAGAAATGGCCGAGATACGCCGTGTTATACTTCCGGACGATGAATTCGTTCATTCGTTCAATAACTCTCGTATCTCGGACATCCGCGAGTGTTTGGCGTCGAAAACGTGGTCCCCGACTGTTTTAGACGCTAAAAACGCTTATGACACTTGATTCGCACGAATCCGTTGAGAAATGGCCGAGATACGCCGTGTTATACTTCCGGACGATGAATTCGTTCAATTCGTTCAAGAACTCTCGTATCTCGGACATCCGCGAGTGTTTCGCGTCGAAAACGTGGTCCCCGTGCGTTTTAGACGCTAAAAAACGCGTATGACACTTGATTCGCACGAATCCGTTGAGAAATGGCCGAGATACGCTGTGTTACACTTCCGGACGATGAAATCTTGCTAGTTCTCGCGTTTTGCTAGCGAAACACACGATGCACCGCGTTTCGTTCGATTCGTTCAAGTACTCTCGTATCTCGGACATCCGCGAGTTTTTCGCGTCGAAAACGTGCTCCCCGTGCGTTTTAGACGCTAAAAACGCGTATGACACTTGATTAGCACGAATCCCTTGAGAAATGGCCGAGATACGCCGTGTTACACTTCCGGACGATGAATCTTGCTAGTTCTCACGTTTGCAAGCGAAACGCACGATGCATCGCGTTTCGTTCAATTCGTTCAAGAACTCTCGTATCTCGGACATCCGCGAGTGTTTCGCTTTGAAAACGCGGTCCCCGTCTGTTTTAGACGCTAAAAACGCGTATGACACTTGATGCGCAGGAATCCGTGAGAAATGGCCGAGATACGCCGTGTTACACTTCCGGACGATGAAATCTTGCTAGTTCTCACGTTTTGCAAGCGAAACGCACGATGCACCGCGTATCGTTCAATTCCTTCAAGAACTCTCGTATCTCGGACATCCGCGAGTGTTTCGCGTCGAAAACGTGGTCCCCGTCTGTTTTAGACGCTAAAAACGCGTATGACACTTGATTCGCACGAATCCGTTGAGAAATGGCGAGATACGCCGTGTTACACTTCCGGACGATGAAATCTTGCTAGTTCCTCGCGTTTTGCAAGCGAAACACACGATGCACCGCGTTTCGTTCAATTCGTTCAAGAACTCTCGTATCTCGGACATCCGCGAGTTTTTCGCGTCGAAAACGTGGTCCCCGTCTGTTTAGACGCTAAAAACGCGTATGACACTTGATTCGCACGAATCCGTTGAGAAATGACCGAGATACGCCGTGTTACACTTCCGGACGATGAATTCGTTCAATTCGTTCAAGAAATCTCGTATCTCGGACATCCGCGAGTTTTTCGCGTCGAAAACGTGCTCCCCGTCTGTTTTAGACGCTAAAAAACGCTTATGACACTTGATTCGCACGAATCCGTGAGAAATGGCCGAGATACGCCGTGTTATACTTCCGGACGATGAATTCGTTCAATTCGTTCAATAACTCTCGTATCTCGGACATCCGCGAGTGTTTGGCGTCGAAAACGTGGTCCCCGACTGTTTTAGACGCTAAAAACGCTTATGACACTTGATTCGCACGAATCCGTTGAGAAATGGCCGAGATACGCCGTGTTATACTTCCGGACGATGAATTCGTTCAATTCGTTCAAGAACTCTCGTATCTCGGACATCCGCGAGTGTTTCGCGTCGAAACGTGGTCCCCGTGCGTTTAGCGCTAAAAACGCGTATGACACTTGATTCGCACGAATCCGTTGAGAAATGGCCGAGATACGCTGTGTTACACTTCCGGACGATGAAAATCTTGCTAGTTCTCGCGTTTTGCTAGCGAAACACACGATGCACCGCGTTTCGTTCGATTCGTTCAAGTACTCTCGTATCTCGGACATCCGCGAGTTTTTCGCGTCGAAAACGTGCTCCCGTGCGTTTTAGACGCTAAAAACGCGTATGACACTTGATTAGCACGAATCCCTTGAGAAATGGCCGAGATACGCCGTGTTACACTTCCGGACGATGAAATCTTGCTAGTTCTCACGTTTTGCAAGCGAAACGCACGATGCATCGCGTTTCGTTCAATTCGTTCAAGAACTCTCGTATCTCGGACATCCGCGAGTGTTTCGCTTTGAAAACGCGGTCCCCGTCTGTTTTAGACGCTAAAAACGCGTATGACACTTGATGCGCAGGAATCCGTTGAGAAATGGCCGAGATACGCCGTGTTACACTTCCGGACGATGAAATCTTGCTAGTTCTCACGTTTTGCAAGCGAAACGCACGATGCACCGCGTATCGTTCAATTCCTTCAAGAACTCTCGTATCTCGGACATCCGCGAGTGTTTCGCGTCGAAAACGTGGTCCCCGTCTGTTTTAGACGCTAAAAACGCGTATGACACTTGATTCGCACGAATCCGTTGAGAAATGGCCGAGATACGCTGTGTTACACTTCCGGACGATGAAATCTTGCTAGTTCTCACGTTTTGCAAGCGAAACGCACGATGCACCGCGTTTCGTTCAATTCGTTCAAGAAATCTCGTATCTCGGACATCCGCGAGTGTTTCGGGTCGAAAACGTGGTCCCCGTCTGTTTTAGGCGCTAACAACGCGTATGACACTTGATTCGCACGAATCCGTTGAGAAATGGCCGAGATACGCCGTGTTACACTTCCGGACGATGAATTCGTTCAATTCGTTCAAGAACTCTCGTATCTCGGACATCCGCGAGTGTTTCGCGTCGAAAACGTGGTCCCCGTCTGTTTTAGACGCTAAAAACGCGTATGACACTTGATTAGCACGAATCCGTTGAGTAATGGCCGAGATACGCCGTGTTACACTTCCGGACGATGAAATCTTGCTAGTTCTCACGTTTTGCAAGCGAAACGCACGATGCATCGCGTTTCGTTCAATTCGTTCAAGAACTCTCGTATCTCGGACATCCGCGAGTGTTTCGCGTTGAAAACGCGGTCCCCGTCTGTTTTAGACGCTAAAAACGCTTATGACACTTGATTCGCACGAATCCGTTGAGAAATGGCCGAGATACGCCGTGTTACACTTCCGGACGATGAAATCTTGCTAGTTCTCACGTTTTGGAAGCGAAACGCACGATGCACAGCGTTTCGTTCAATTCGTTCAAGAACTCTCGTATCTCGGACACCAGCGAGTGTTTTGGGTCGAAATCGTGGTCCTCGTCTGTTTTAGACGCTAAAAACGCGTATGACACTTGATTCGCACGAATCCGTTGAGAAATGGCCGAGATACGCCGTGTTACACTTCCGGACGATGAAATCTTGCTAGTTCTCGCGTTTTGCAAGCGAAACACACGATGCACCGCGTTTCGTTCAATTCGTTCAAGAACTCTCGTATCTCGGACATCCGCGAGTTTTTCGCGTCGAAAACGTGGTCCCCGTCTGTTTTAGACGCTAAAAACGCGTATGACACTTGATTCGCACGAATCCGTTGAGAAATGACCGAGATACGCCGTATTACACTTCCGGACGATGAATTCGTTCAATTCGTTCAAGAACTCTCGTATCTCGGACATCCGCGAGTTTTTCGCGTCGAAAACGTGCTCCCCGTCTGTTTTAGACGCTAAAAACGCGTATGACACTTGATTCGCACGAATCCGTTGAGAAATGGCCGAGATACGCCGTGTTATACTTCCGGACGATGAATTCGTTCAATTCGTTCAATAACTCTCGTATCTCGGACATCCGCGAGTGTTTGGCGTCGAAAACGTGGTCCCCGACTGTTTTAGACGCTAAAAACGCTTATGACACTTGATTCGCACGAATCCGTTGAGAAATGGCCGAGATACGCCGTGTTATACTTTCGGACGATGAATTCGTTCAATTCGTTCAAGAACTCTCGTATCTCGGACATCCGCGAGTGTTTCGCGTCGAAAACGTGGTCCCCGTGCGTTTTAGACGCTAAAAACGCGTATGACACTTGATTCGCACGAATCCGTTGAGAAATGGCCGAGATACGCTGTGTTACACTTCCGGACGATGAAATCTTGCTAGTTCTCGCGTTTTGCAAGCGAAACACACGATGCACCGCGTTTCGTTCGATTCGTTCAAGTACTCTCGTATCTCGGACATCCGCGAGTTTTTCGCGTCGAAAACGTGCTCCCCGTGCGTTTTAGACGCTAAAAACGCGTATGACACTTGATTCGCACGAATCCGTTGAGAAATGGCCGAGATACGCCGTGTTACACTTCCGGACGATGAAATCTTGCTAGTTCTCACGTTTTGCAAGCGAAACGCACGATGCATCGCGTTTCGTTCAATTCGTTCAAGAACTCTCGTATCTCGGACATCCGCGAGTGTTTCGCGTTGAAAACGCGGTCCCCGTCTGTTTTAGACGCTAAAAACGCTTATGACACTTGATTCGCACGAATCCGTTGAGAAATGGCCGAGATACGCCGTGTTACACTTCCGGACGATGAATTCGTTCAATTCGTTCAAGAACTCTCGTATCTCGGACATACGCGAGTGTTTCGCGTCGAAAACTTGGTCCCCGTCTGTTTTAGACGCTAAAAACGCGTATGACACTTGATGCGCAGGAATCCATTGAGAAATGGCCGAGTTACGCCGTGTTACACTTCCGGACGATGAAATCTTGCTAGTTCTCACGTTTTGCAAGCGAAACGCACGATGCACCGCGTATCGTTCAATTCCTTCAAGAACTCTCGTATCTCGGACATCCGCGAGTGTTTCGCGTCGAAAACGTGGTCCCCGTCTGTTTTAGACGCTAAAAACGCGTATGACACTTGATTCGCACGAATCCGTTGAGAAATGGCCGAGATACGCCGTGTTACACTTCCGGACGATGAATTCGTTCAATTCGCTCAAGAACTCTCGTATCTCGGACATCCGCGAGTGTTTCGCGTCGAAAACGTGGTCCCCGTCTGTTTTAGACGCTAAAAACGCGTATGACACTTGATTCGCACGAATCCGTTGAGAAATGGCCGAGATACGCCGTGTTACGCTTCCGGATGATGAAATCTTGCTAGTTCTCACGTTTTGCAAGCGAAACGCACGATGCACCGCGTTTCGTTCAATTCGTTCAAGAACTCTCGTATCTCGGACATCCGCGAGTGTTTCGCGTCGAAAACGTGGTCCCCGTCTGTTTTAGACGCTAAAAACGCGAATGAAACTTGATTCGCACGAATCCGTTGAGAAAGGGCCAAGATACGCCGTGTTACACTTCCGGACGATGAATTCGTTCAATTCGTTCAAGAACTCTCGTATCTCGGACATCCGCGAGTGTTTCGCGTCGAAAACGTGGTCCCCGTCTGTTTTAGGCGCTAAAAACGCGTATGACACTTGATTCGCAGGAATCCGTCGGGAAATGGCCGAGATACGCCGTGTTACACTTCCGGACGATGAAATCTTGCTAGTTCTCACGTTTTGCAAGCGAAACGCACGATGCACCGCGTTTCGTTCAATTCGTTCAAGAAATCTCGTATCTCGGACATCCGCGAGTGTTTCGGGTCGAAAACGTGGTCCCCGTCTGTTTTAGGCGCTAACAACGCGTATGACACTTGATTCGCACGAATCCGTTGAGAAATGGCCGAGATACGCCGTGTTACACTTCCGGACGATGAATTCGTTCAATTCGTTCAAGAACTCTCGTATCTCGGACATCCGCGAGTTTTTCGCGTCGAAAACGTGCTCCCCGTCTGTTTTAGACGCTAAAAACGCGTATGACACTTGATTCGCACGAATCCGTTGAGAAATAGCCGAGATACGCCGTGTTACACTTCCTGACGATGAAATCTTGCTAGTTCTCACGTTTTGCAAGCGAAACGCACGATGCATCGCGTTTCGTTCAATTCGTTCAAGAACTCTCGTATCTCGGACATCCGCGAGTGTTTCGCGTCGAAAACGTGGTCCCCGTGCGTTTTAGACGCTAAAAACGCGTATGACACTTGATTCGCACGAATCCGTTGAGAAATGGCCGAGATACGCTGTGTTACACTTCCGGACGATGAAATCTTGCTAGTTCTCACGTTTTGCAAGCGAAACGCACGATGCACCGCGTTTCGTTCAATTCGTTCAAGAAATCTCGTATCTCGGACATCCGCGAGTGTTTCGGGTCGAAAACGTGGTCCCCGTCTGTTTTAGGCGCTAACAACGCGTATGACACTTGATTCGCACGAATCCGTTGAGAAATGGCCGAGATACGCCGTGTTACACTTCCGGACGATGAATTCGTTCAATTCGTTCAAGAACTCTCGTATCTCGGACATCCGCGAGTGTTTCGCGTCGAAAACGTGGTCCCCGTCTGTTTTAGGCGCTAAAAACGCGTATGACACTTGATTAGCACGAATCCGTTGAGAAATGGCGAGATACGCCGTGTTACACTTCCGGACGATGAAATCTTGCTAGTTCTCACGTTTTGCAAGCGAAACGCACGATGCATCGCGTTTCGTTCAATTCGTTCAAGAACTCTCGTATCTCGGACATCCGCGAGTGTTTCGCGTTGAAAACGCGGTCCCCGTCTGTTATAGACGCTAAAAACGCTTATGACACTTGATTCGCACGAATCCGTTGAGAAATGGCCGAGATACGCCGTGTTACACTTCCGGACGTTGAATTCGTTCAATTCGTTCAAGAACTCTCGTATCTCGGACATCCGCGAGTGTTTCGCGTCGAAAACGTGGTCCCCGTCCATTTTAGACGCTAAATACGCGTATGACACTTGATTCGCACGAATCCGTTGAGAAATGGCCGAGATACGCCGTGTTACACTTGCGGACGATGAAATCTTGCTAGTTCTCGCGTTTTGCAAGCGAAACACACGATGCACCGCGTTTCGTTCAATTCGTTCAAGAACTCTCGTATCTCGGACATCCGCGAGTTTTTCGCGTCGAAAACGTGCTCCCCGAGCGTTTTACACACTAAAAACGCGTATGACACTTGATTCGCACGAATCCGTTGAGAAATGGCCGAGATACGCCGCGTTACACTTCCGGACGATGAAATCTTGCTAGTTCTCGCGTTTTGCAAGCGAAACACACGATGCACCGCGTTTCGTTCAATTCGTTCAAGAACTCTCGTATCTCGGACATCCGCGAGTGTTTCGCGTCGAAAACGTGGTCCCCGTGCGTTTTAGACGCTAAAAACGCGTATGACACTTGATTCGCACGAATCCGTTGAGAAATGGCCGAGATACGCTGTGTTACACTTCCGGACGATGAAATCTTGCTAGTTCTCGCGTTTTGCAAGCGAAACACACGATGCACCGCGTTTCGTTCGATTCGTTCAAGTACTCTCGTATCTCGGACATCCGCGAGTTTTTCGCGTCGAAAACGTGCTCCCCGTGCGTTTTAGACGCTAAAAACGCGTATGACACTTGATTAGCACGAATCCCTTGAGAAATGGCCGAGATACGCCGTGTTACACTTCCGGACGATGAAATCTTGATAGTTCTCACGTTTTGCAAGCGAAACGCACGATGCTTCGCGTTTCGTTCAATTCGTTCAAGAACTCTCGTATCTCGGACATCCGCGAGTGTTTCGCGTTGAAAACGCGGTCCCCGTCTGTTTTAGACGCTAAAAACGCTTATGACACTTGATTCGCACGAATCCGTTGAGAAATGGCCGAGATACGCCGTGTTACACTTCCGGACGATGAATTCGTTCAATTCGTTCAAGAACTCTCGTATCTCGGACATCCGCGAGTGTTTCGCGTCGAAAACGTGGTCCCCGTCCGTTTTAGACGCTAAATACGCGTATGACACTTGATTCGCACGAATCCGTTGAGAAATGGCCGAGATACGCTGTGTTACACTTCCGGACGATGAAATCTTGCTAGGTCTCGCGTTTTGCAAGCGAAACACACGATGCACCGCGTTTCGTTCGATTCGTCCAAATACTCTCGTATCTCGGACATCCGCGAGTTTTTCGCGTCGAAAACATGCTCCCCGTGCGTTTTAGACGCTAAAAACGCGTATGACACTTCATTAGCACGAATCCCTTGAGAAATGGCCGAGATACGCCGTGTTACACTTCCGGACGATGAAATCTTGCTAGTTCTCACGTTTTGCAAGCGAAACGCACGATGCATCGCGTTTCGTTCAATTCGTTCAAGAACTCTCGTATCTCGGACATCCGCGAGTGTTTCGCGTCGAAAACGTGGTCCCCGTCTGTTTTAGACGCTAAAAACGCGTATGACACTTGATTCGCACGAATCCGTTGAGAAATGGCCGAGATACGTCGTGTTACGCTTCCGGACGATGAAATCTTGCTAGTTCTCACGTTTTGCAAGCGAAACGCACGATGCACCGCGTTTCGTTCAATTCGTTCAAGAACTCTCGTATCTCGGACATCCGCGAGTGTTTCGCGTCCAAAACGTGGTCCCCGTCTGTTTTAGACGCTAAAAACGCGTATGACACTTGATTCGCATGAATCCGTTGAGAAATGGCCGAGATACGCCGTGTTACATTTCCGGAGGATGAAATCTTGCTAGTTCTCACGTTTTGCAAGCGAAACGCACGATGCACCGCGTTTCGTTCAATTCGTTCAAGAACTCTCGTATCTCGGACATCCGCGAGTGTTTCTCGTCGAAAACGTGGTCCCCGTCTGTTTTAGACGCTAAAAACGCGTATGACACTTGATTCGCACGAATCCGTTGAGAAATGGCCGAGATACGCCGTGTTGCATTTCCGGACGATGAATTCGTTCAATTCGTTCAAGAACTCTCGTATCTCGGACATCCGCGAGTGTTTCTCGTCGAAAACGTGGTCCCCGTCTGTTTTAGACGCTAAAAACGCGTATGACACTTGATTCGCACGAATCCGTTGAGAAATGGCCGAGATACGCCGTGTTGCATTTCCGGACGATGAATTCGTTCAATTCGTTCAAGAACTCTCGTATCTCGGACATCCGCGAGTGTTTCGCGTCGAAAACGTGGTCCCCGTCTGTTTTAGACGCTAAAAACGCGTATGACACTTGATTCGCACGAATCCGTTGAGAAATGGCCGAGATACGCCGTGTTACACTTCCGGACGATGAAATCTTGCTAGTTCTCGCGTTTTGCAAGCGAAACACACGATGCACCGCGTTTCGTTCAATTCGTTCAAGAACTCTCGTATCTCGGACATCCGCGAGTTTTTCGCGTCGAAAACGTGGTCCCCGTCTGTTTTAGACGCTAAAAACGCGTATGACACTTGATTCGCACGAATCCGTTGAGAAATGACCGAGATACGCCGTGTTACACTTCCGGACGATGAATTCCTTCAATTCGTTCAAGAAATCTCGTATCTCGGACATCCGCGAGTTTTTCGCGTTGAAAACGTGCTCCCCGTCTGTTTTAGACGCTAAAAACGCTTATGACACTTGATTCGCACGAATCCGTTGAGAAATGGCCGAGATACGCCGTGTTATACTTCCGGACGATGAATTCGTTCAATTCGTTCAATAACTCTCGTATCTCGGACATCCGCGAGTGTTTGGCGTCGAAAACGTGGTCCCCGACTGTTTTAGACGCTAAAAACGCTTATGACACTTGATTCGCACGAATCCGTTGAGAAATGGCCGAGATACGCCGTGTTATACTTCCGGACGATGAATTCGTTCAATTCGTTCAAGAACTCTCGTATCTCGGACATCCGCGAGTGTTTCGCGTCGAAAACGTGGTCCCCGTGCGTTTTAGACGCTAAAAACGCGTATGACACTTGATTCGCACGAATCCGTTGAGAAATGGCCGAGATACGCTGTGTTACACTTCCGGACGATGAAATCTTGCTAGTTCTCGCGTTTTGCTAGCGAAACACACGATGCACCGCGTTTCGTTCGATTCGTTCAAGTACTCTCGTATCTCGGACATCCGCGAGTTTTTCGCGTCGAAAACGTGCTCCCCGTGCGTTTTAGACGCTAAAATCGCGTATGACACTTGATTAGCACGAATCCCTTGAGAAATGGCCGAGATACGCCGTGTTACACTTCCGGACGATGAAATCTTGCTAGTTCTCACGTTTTGCAAGCGAAACGCACGATGCATCGCGTTTCGTTCAATTCGTTCAAGAACTCTCGTATCTCGGACATCCGCGAGTGTTTCGCGTTGAAAACGCGGTCCCCGTCTGTTTTAGACGCTAAAAACGCGTATGACACTTGATACGCAGGAATCCGTTGAGAAATGGCCGAGATACGCCGTGTTACACTTCCGGACGATGAAATCTTGCTAGTTCTCACGTTTTGCAAGCGAAACGCACGATGCACCGCGTATCGTTCAATTCCTTCAAGAACTCTCGTATCTCGGACATCCGCGAGTGTTTCGCGTCGAAAACGTGGTCCCCGTCTGTTTTAGACGCTAAAAACGCGTATGACACTTGATTCGCACGAATCCGTTGAGAAATGGCCGAGATACGCGTGTTACACTTCCGGAAGATGAAATCTTGCTAGTTCTCCCGTTTTGCAAGCGAGACGCACGATGCACCGCGTTTCGTTCAATTCGTTCAAGAACTCTCGTATCTCGGACATCCGCGAGTGTTTCGCGTCGAAAACGTGGTCCCCGTGCGTTTTAGACGCTAAAAACGCGTATGACACTTGATTCGCACGAATCCGTTGAGAAATGGCCGAGATACGCTGTGTTACACTTCCGGACGATGAAATCTTGCTAGTTCTCGCGTTTTGCAAGCGAAACACACGATGCACCGCGTTTCGTTCGATTCGTTCAAGTACTCTCGTATCTCGGACATCCGCGAGTTTTTCGCGTCGAAAACGTGCTCCCCGTGCGTTTTAGACGCTAAAAACGCGTATGACACTTGATTAGCACGAATCCCTTGAGAAATGGCCGAGATACGCCGTGTTACACTTCCGGACGATGAAATCTTGCTAGTTCTCACGTTTTGCAAGCGAAACGCACGATGCATCGCGTTTCGTTCAATTCGTTCAAGAACTCTCGTATCTCGGACATCCGCGAGTGTTTCGCGTTGAAAACGCGGTCCTCGTCTGTTTTAGACGCTAAAAACGCGTATGACACTTGATTCGCATGAATCCGTTGAGAAATGGCCGAGATACGCCGTGTTACATTTCCGGAGGATGAAATCTTGCTAGTTCTCACGTTTTGCAAGCGAAACGCACGATGCACCGCGTTTCGTTCAATTCGTTCAAAGAACTCTCGTATCTCGGACATCCGCGAGTGTTTCGCGTCGAAAACGTGGTCCCCGTCTGTTTTAGACGCTAAAAACGCGTATGACACTTGATTCGCACGAATCCGTTGAGAAATGGCCGAGATACGCTGTGTTACACTTCCGGACGATGAATTCGTCCAATTCGTTCATGAACTCTCGTATCTCGGACATCCGCGAGTGTTTCGCGTCGAAAACGTGGTCCCCGTCTGTTTTAGACGCTAAAAACGCGTATGACACTTGATGCGCAGGAATCCGTTGAGAAATGGCCGAGATACGCCGTGTTACACTTCCGGACGATGAAATCTTGCTAGTTCTCACGTTTTGCAAGCGAAACGCACGATGCACCGCGTATCGTTCAATTCCTTCAAGAACTCTCGTATCTTGGACATCCGCGAGTGTTTCGCGTCGAAAACGTGGTCCCCGTCTGTTTTAGACGCTAAAAACGCGTATGACACTTGATTCGCACGAATCCGTTGAGAAATGGCCGAGATACGCGTGTTACACTTCCGGAAGATGAAATCTTGCTAGTTCTCCCGTTTTGCAAGCGAGACGCACGATGCACCGCGTTTCGTTCAATACGTTCAAGAACTCTCGTATCTCGGATATCCGCGAGTGTTTCGCGTCGAAAACGTGGTCCCCGTCTGTTTTAGACGCTAAAAACGCGTATGACACTTGATGCGCACGAATCCGTTGAGAAATGGCCGAGATACGCCGTGTTACACTTCCGAACGATGAAATCTTGCTAGTTCTCACGTTTTGCAAGCGACACGCACGATGCACCGCGTATCGTTCAATTCGTACAAGAACTCTCGTATCTCGGACATCCGCGAGTGTTTCGCGTCGAAAACGTGGTCCCCGTCTGTTTTAGACGCTAAAAACGCGTATGACACTTGATTCGCACGAATCCGTTGAGAAATGGCCGAGATACGCCGTGTTGCACTTCCGGACGATGAATTCGTTCAATTCGTTCAAGAACTCTCGTATCTCGGACATCCGCGAGTGTTTCGCGTCGAAAACGTGGTCCCCGTCTGTTTTAGACGCTAAAAACGCGTATGACACTTGATTCGCACGAATCGGTTGAGAAATGGCCGAGATACGCCGTGTTACACTTCCGGACGATCAAATCTTGCTAGTTCTCACGTTTTGCAAGCGAAACGCACGATGCACCGCGTTTCGTTCAATTCGTTCAAGAACTCTCGTATCTCGGACATCCGCGAGTGTTTCGCGTCGAAAACGTGGTCCCCGTTTGTTTTAGACGCTAAAAACGCGTATGACACTTGATTCGCACGAATCCGTTGAGAAATGGCCGAGATACGCCGTGTTACACTTCCGGACGATGAATTCGTTCAATTCGTTCAAGAACCCTCGTAACTCGGACATCCGCGAGTGTTTCGCGTCGAAAACGTGGTCCCCGTCTGTTTTAGACGCTAAAAACGCGTATGACACTTGATTCGCACGAATCCGTTGAGAAATGGCCGAGATACGCCGTGTTGCACTTCCGGACGATGAATTCGTTCAATTCGTTAAAAAACTCTCGTATCTCGGACATCCGCGAGTGTTTCGCGTCGAAAACGTGGTCCCCGTCCGTTTTAGACGCTAAATACGCGTATGACACTTGATTCGCACGAATCCGTTGAGAAATGGCCGAGATACGCTGTGTTACACTTCCGGACGATGAAATCTTGCTAGTTCTCGCGTTTTGCAAGCGAAACACACGATGCACCGCGTTTCGTTCGATTCGTTCAAGTACTCTCGTATCTCGGACATCCGCGAGTTTTTCGCGTCGAAAACATGCTCCCCGTGCGTTTTAGACGCTAAAAACGCGTATGACACTTGATTAGCACGAATCCCTTGAGAAATGGCCGAGATACGCCGTGTTACACTTCCGGACGATGAAATCTTGCTAGTTCTCACGTTTTGCAAGCGAAACGCACGATGCATCGCGTTTCGTTCAATTCGTTCAAGAACTCTCGTATCTCGGACATCCGCGAGTGTTTCGCGTCGAAAACGTGGTCCCCGTCTGTTTTAGACGCTAAAAACGCGTATGACACTGGATTAGCACGAATCCATTGAGAAATGGCCGAGATACGCCGTGTTACATTTCCGGAGGATGAAATCTTGCTAGTTCTCACGTTTTGCAAGCGAAACGCACGATGCACCGCGTTTCGTTCAATTCGTTCAAAGAACTCTCGTATCTCGGACATCCGCGAGTGTTTCGCGTCGAAAACGTGGTCCCCGTCTGTTTTAGACGCTAAAAACGCGTATGACACTTGATTCGCACGAATCCGTTGAGAAATGGCCGAGATACGCTGTGTTACACTTCCGGACGATGAATTCGTTCAATTCGTTCAAGAACTCTCGTATCTCGGACATCCGCGAGTGTTTCGCGTCGAAAACGTGGTCCCCGTCTGTTTTAGACGCTAAAAACGCGTATGACACTTGATTAGCACGAATCCGTTGAGTAATGGCCGAGATACGCCGTGTTACACTTCCGGACGATGAAATCTTGCTAGTTCTCACGTTTTGCAAGCGAAACGCACGATGCATCGCGTTTCGTTCAATTCGTTCAAGAACTCTCGTATCTCGGACATCCGCGAGTGTTTCGCGTTGAAAACGCGGTCCCCGTCTGTTTTAGACGCTAAAAACGCTTATGACACTTGATTCGCACGAATCCGTTGAGAAATGGCCGAGATACGCCGTGTTACACTTCCGGACGATGAAATCTTGCTAGTTCTCACGTTTTGGAAGCGAAACGCACGATGCACAGCGTTTCGTTCAATTCGTTCAAGAACTCTCGTATCTCGGACACCAGCGAGTGTTTTGGGTCGAAATCGTGGTCCTCGTCTGTTTTAGACGCTAAAAACGCGTATGACACTTGATTCGCACGAATCCGTTGAGAAATGGCCGAGATACGCCGTGTTACACTTCCGGACGATGAAATCTTGCTAGTTCTCGCGTTTTGCAAGCGAAACGCACGATGCACCGCGTATCGTTCAATTCCTTCAAGAACTCTCGTATCTTGGACATCCGCGAGTGTTTCGCGTCGAAAACGTGGTCCCCGTCTGTTTTAGACGCTAAAAACGCGTATGACACTTGATTCGCACGAATCCGTTGAGAAATGGCCGAGATACGCGTGTTACACTTCCGGAAGATGAAATCTTGCTAGTTCTCCCGTTTTGCAAGCGAGACGCACGATGCACCGCGTTTCGTTCAATTCGTTCAAGAACTCTCGTATCTCGGATATCCGCGAGTGTTTCGCGTCGAAAACGTGGTCCCCGTCTGTTTTAGATGCTAAAAACGCGTATGACACTTGATGCGCACGAATCCGTTGAGAAATGGCCGAGATACGCCGTGTTACACTTCCGAACGATGAAATCTTGCTAGTTCTCACGTTTTGCAAGCGACACGCACGATGCACCGCGTATCGTTCAATTCGTACAAGAACTCTCGTATCTCGGACATCCGCGAGTGTTTCGCGTCGAAAACGTGGTCCCCGTCTGTTTTAGACGCTAAAAACGCGTATGACACTTGATTCGCACGAATCCGTTGAGAAATGGCCGAGATACGCCGTGTTGCACTTCCGGACGATGAATTCGTTCAATTCGTTCAAGAACTCTCGTATCTCGGACATCCGCGAGTGTTTCGCGTCGAAAACGTGGTCCCCGTCTGTTTTAGACGCTAAAAACGCGTATGACACTTGATTCGCACGAATCGGTTGAGAAATGGCCGAGATACGCCGTGTTACACTTCCGGACGATCAAATCTTGCTAGTTCTCACGTTTTGCAAGCGAAACGCACGATGCACCGCGTTTCGTTCAATTCGTTCAAAGAACTCTCGTATCTCGGACATCCGCGAGTGTTTCGCGTCGAAAACGTGGTCCCCGTCTGTTTTAGACGCTAAAAACGCGTATGACACTTGATTCGCACGAATCCGTTGAGAAATGGCCGAGATACGCTGTGTTACACTTCCGGACGATGAATTCGTCCAATTCGTTCAAGAACTCTCGTATCTCGGACATCCGCGAGTGTTTCGCGTCGAAAACGTGGTCCCCGTCTGTTTTAGACGCTAAAAACGCGTATGACACTTGATGCGCAGGAATCCGTTGAGAAATGGCCGAGATACGCCGTGTTACACTTCCGGACGATGAAATCTTGCTAGTTCTCACGTTTTGCAAGCGAAACGCACGATGCACCGCGTATCGTTCAATTCCTTCAAGAACTCTCGTATCTTGGACATCCACGAGTGTTTCGCGTCGAAAACGTGGTCCCCGTCAGTTTTAGACGCTAAAAACGCGTATGACACTTGATTCGCACGAATCCGTTAAGAAATGGCCGAGATACGCGTGTTACACTTCCGGAAGATGAAATCTTGCTAGTTCTCCCGTTTTGCAAGCGAGACGCACGATGCACCGCGTTTCGTTCAATTCGTTCAAGAACTCTCGTATCTCGGACATCCGCGAGTGTTTCGCGTCGAAAACGTGGTCCCCGTCTGTTTTAGACGCTAAAAACGCGTATGACACTTGATGCGCACGAATCCGTTGAGAAATGGCCGAGATACGCCGTGTTACACTTCCGAACGATGAAATTTTGCTAGTTCTCACGTTTTGCAAGCGACACGCACGATGCACCGCGTATCGTTCAATTCGTTCAAGAACTATCGTATCTCGGACATCCGCGAGTGTTTCGGGTCGAAAACGTGGTCCCCGTCTGTTTTAGACGCTAACAACGCGTATGACACTTGATTCGCACGAATCCGTTGAGAAATGGCCGAGATACGCCGTGTTACACTTCCGGACGATGAATTCGTTCAATTCGTTCAAGAACTCTCGTATCTCGGACATCCGCGAGTGTTTCGCGTCGAAAACGTGGTCCCCGTCTGTTTTAGACGCTAAAAACGCGTATGACACTTGATTCGCACGAATCCGTTGAGAAATGGCCGAGATACGCCGTGTTACACTTCCGGACGATGAAATCTTGCTAGTTCTCGCGTTTTGCAAGCGAAACACACGATGCACCGCGTTTCGCTCAATTCGTTCAAGAAATCTCGTATCTCGGACATCCGCGAGTTTTTCGCGTCGAAAACGTGCTCCCCGTCTGTTTTAGACGCTAAAAACGCTTATGACACTTGATTCGCACGAATCCGTTGAGAAATGGCCGAGATACGCCGTGTTATACTTCCGGACGATGAATTCGTTCAATTCGTTCAATAACTCTCGTATCTCGGACATCCGCGAGTGTTTGGCGTCGAAAACGTGGTCCCCGACTGTTTTAGACGCTAAAAACGCTTATGACACTTGATTCGCACGAATCCGTTGAGAAATGGCCGAGATACGCCGTGTTATACTTCCGGACGATGAATTCGTTCAATTCGTTCAAGAACTCTCGTATCTCGGACATCCGCGAGTGTTTCGCGTCGAAAACGTGGTCCCCGTGCGTTTTAGACGCTAAAAACGCGTATGACACTTGATTCGCACGAATCCGTTGAGAAATGGCCGAGATACGCTGTGTTACACTTCCGGACGATGAAATCTTGCTAGTTCTCACGTTTTGCAAGCGAAACGCACGATGCACCGCGTATCGTTCAATTCCTTCAAGAACTCTCGTATCTCGGACATCCGCGAGTGTTTCGCGTCGAAAACGTGGTCCCCGTCTGTTTTAGACGCTAAAAACGCGTATGACACTTGATTCGCACGAATCCGTTGAGAAATGGCCGAGATACGCGTGTTACACATCCGGAAGATGAAATCTTGCTAGTTCTCCCGTTTTGCAAGCGAGACGCACGATGCACCGCGTTTCGTTCAATTCGTTCAAGAACTCTCGTATCTCGGACATCCGCGAGTGTTTCGCGTCGAAAACGTGGTCCCCGTGCGTTTTAGACGCTAAAAACGCGTATGACACTTGATTCGCACGAATCCGTTGAGAAATGGCCGAGGTACGCCGTGTTACACTTCCGGACGATGAAATCTTGCTTGTTCTCACGTTTTGCAAGCGAAACGCACGATGCACCGCGTATCGTTCAATTCGTTCAAGAACTCTCGTATCTCGGACATCCGCGAGTGTTTCGCGTCGAAAACGCGGTCCCCGTCTGTTTTAGACGCTAAAAACGCGTATGACACTTGATTCGCACGAATCCGTTGAGAAATGGCCGAGATACGCTGTGTTACACTTCCGGACGATGAAATCTTGCTAGTTCTCACGTTTTGCAAGGGAAACGCACGATGCACCGCGTTTCGTTCAATTCGTTCAAGAAATCTCGTATCTCGGACATCCGCGAGTGTTTCGGGTCGAAAACGTGGTCCCCGTCTGTTTTAGGCGCTAACAACGCGTATGACACTTGATTCGCACGAATCCGTTGAGAAATGGCCGAGATACGCCGTGTTACACTTCCGGACGATGAATTCGTTCAATTCGTTCAAGAACTCTCGTATCTCGGACATCCGCGAGTGTTTCGCGTCGAAAACGTGGTCCCCGTCTGTTTTAGACGCTAAAAACGCGTATGACACTTGATTAGCACGAATCCGTTGAGTAATGGCCGAGATACGCCGTGTTACACTTCCGGACGATGAAATCTTGCTAGTTCTCACATTTTGCAAGCGAAACGCACGATGCATCGCGTTTCGTTCAATTCGTTCAAGAACTCTCGTATCTCGGACATCCGCGAGTGTTTCGCGTTGAAAACGCGGTCCCCGTCTGTTTTAGACGCTAAAAACGCTTATGACACTTGATTCGCACGAATCCGTTGAGAAATGGCCGAGATACGCCGTGTTACACTTCCGGACGATGAAATCTTGCTAGTTCTCACGTTTTGGAAGCGAAACGCACGATGCACAGCGTTTCGTTCAATTCGTTCAAGAACTCTCGTATCTCGGACACCAGCGAGTGTTTTGGGTCGAAATCGTGGTCCTCGTCTGTTTTAGACGCTAAAAACGCGTATGACACTTGATTCGCACGAATCCGTTGAGAAATGGCCGAGATACGCCGTGTTACACTTCCGGACGATGAAATCTTGCTAGTTCTCGCGTTTTGCAAGCGAAACACACGATGCACCGCGTTTCGTTCAATTCGTTCAAGAACTCTCGTATCTCGGACATCCGCGAGTTTTTCGCGTCGAAAACGTGCTCCCCGTCTGTTTTAGACGCTAAAAACGCGTATGACACTTGATTCGCACGAATCCGTTGAGAAATGGCCGAGATACGCCGTGTTATACTTCCGGACGATGAATTCGTTCAATTCGTTCAATAACTCTCGTATCTCGGACATCCGCGAGTGTTTGGCGTCGAAAACGTGGTCCCCGACTGTTTTAGACGCTAAAAACGCTTATGACACTTGATTCGCACGAATCCGTTGAGAAATGGCCGAGATACGCCGTGTTATACTTTCGGACGATGAATTCGTTCAATTCGTTCAAGAACTCTCGTATCTCGGACATCCGCGAGTGTTTCGCGTCGAAAACGTGGTCCCCGTGCGTTTTAGACGCTAAAAACGCGTATGACACTTGATTCGCACGAATCCGTTGAGAAATGGCCGAGATACGCTGTGTTACACTTCCGGACGATGAAATCTTGCTAGTTCTCGCGTTTTGCAAGCGAAACACACGATGCACCGCGTTTCGTTCGATTCGTTCAAGTACTCTCGTATCTCGGACATCCGCGAGTTTTTCGCGTCGAAAACGTGCTCCCCGTGCGTTTTAGACGCTAAAAACGCGTATGACACTTGATTCGCACGAATCCGTTGAGAAATGGCCGAGATACGCCGTGTTACACTTCCGGACGATGAAATCTTGCTAGTTCTAACGTTTTGCAAGCGACACGCACGATGCACCGCGTTTCGTTCAATTCGTTCAAGAACTCTCGTATCTCGGACATCCGCGAGTGTTTCGCGTCCAAAACGTGGTCCCCGTCTGTTTTAGACGCTAAAAACGCGTATGACACTTGATTCGCGTGAATCCGTTGAGAAATGGCCGAGATACGCCGTGTTACACTTCCGGAAGATGAAATCTTGCTAGTTTTCCCGTTTTGCAAGCGAGACGCACGATGCACCGCGTTTCGTTCAATTCGTTCAAGAACACTCGTATCTCGGACATCCGCGAGTTTTTCGCGTCGAAAACGTGCTCCCCGTCTGTTTTAGACGCTAAAAACGCGTATGACACTTGATTCGCACGAATCCGTTGAGAAATGGCCGAGATACGCCGTGTTACACTTCCGGACGATGAATTCGTTCAATTCGTTCAAGAACTCTCGTATCTCGGACATCCGCGAGTGTTTCGCGTCGAAAACGTGGTCCCCGTCTGTTTTAGACGCTAAAAACGCGTATGACACTTGATTCGCACGAATCCGTTGAGAAATGGCCGAGATACGTCGTGTTACGCTTCCGGACGATTTAATCTTGCTAGTTCTCACGTTTTGCAAGCGAAACGCACGATGCACCGCGTTTCGTTCAATTCGTTCAAGAAGTCTCGTATCTCGGACATCCGCGAGTATATCGCGTCGAAAACGCGGTGCCCGTTTGTTTTAGACGCTAAAAACGCGTATGACACTTGATTGGCACGAATCCTTTGAGAAATGGCCGAGATCCGCCGTGTTACATTTCCGGACGATGAATTCGTTCAATTCGTTCAAGAACTCTCGTAACTCGGACATCCGCGAGTGTTTCGCTTCGAAAACGTGGTCCCCGTCTCTTTTTGACGCTAAGAACGCGTATGACACTTGATTCGCACGAATCCGTTGAGAAATGGCCGAGATACGCCGTGTTACACTTCCGGACGATGAGATCTTGCTAGTTCTCACGTTTTGCAAGCGACACGCACGATGCACCGCGTTTCGTTCAATTCGTTCAAGAACTCTCGCAACTCGGACATCCGCGAGTGTTTCGCGTCGAAAACGTGGTCCCCGTCTCTTTTTGACGCTAAGAACGCGTATGACACTTGATTCGCACGAATCCGTTGAGAAATGGCCGAGATACGCCGTGTTACACTTCCGGACGATGAGATCTTGCTAGTTCTCACGTTTTGCAAGCGACACGCACGATGCACCGCGTTTCGTTCAATTCGTTCAAGAACTCTCGTATCTCGGACATCCGCGAGTGTTTCGCGTCGAAAACGTGGTCTCCGTCTGTTTTAAACGCTAAAAACGCGTATGACACTTGATTCGCACGAATCCGTTGAGAAATGGCCGAGATACGCCGTGTTATACTTCCGGACGATGAATTCGTTCAATTCGTTCAGTAACTCTCGTACCTCGGACATCCGCGAGTGTTTCGCGTCGAAAACGTGGTCCCCGTCTGTTTTAAACGCTAAAAACGGGTATGACACTTGATTCGCACGAATCCGTTGAGAAATGGCCGAGATACGCCGTGTTATACTTCCGGACGATGAATTCGTTCAATTCCTTCAAGAACTCTCGTATCTCGGACATCCGCGAGTGTTTCGCGTCGAAAACGTGGTCCCCGTCTGTTTTAGACGCTAAAAACGCGTATGACACTTGATTCGCACGAATCCGTTGAGAAATGGCCGAGATACGCGTGTTACACTTCCGGAAGATGAAATCTTGCTAGTTCTCCCGTTTTGCAAGCGAGACGCACGATGCACCGCGTTTCGTTCAATTCGTTCAAGAACTCTCGTATCTCGGACATCCGCGAGTATATCGCGTCGAAAACGCGGTGCCCGTTTGTTTTAGACGCTAAAAACGCGTATGACACTTGATTCGCACGAATCCGTTGAGAAATGGCCGAGATACGCTGTGTTACACTTCCGGACGATGAAATCTTGTTAGTTCTCACGTTTTGCAAGCGAAACGCACGATGCACCGCGTTTCGTTCAATTCGTTCAAGAACTCTCGTATCTCGGACATCCGCGAGTGTTTCGCGTCGAAAACGTGCTCCCCGTCTGTTTTAGACGCTAAAAACGCGTATGACACTTGATTCGCACGAATCCGTTGAGAAATGGCCGAGATACGCCGTGTTATACTTCCGGACGATGAATTCGTTCAATTCGTTCAATAACTCTCGTATCTCGGACATCCGCGAGTGTTTCGCGTCGAAAACGTGGTCCCCGACTGTTTTAGACGCTAAAAACGCGTATGACACTTGATTCGCACGAATCCGTTGAGAAATGGCCGAGATACGCCGTGTTATACTTCCGGACGATGAATTCGTTCAATTCGTTCAAGAACTCTCGTATCTCGGACATCCGCGAGTGTTTCGCGTCGAAAACGTGGTCCCCGTGCGTTTTAGACGCTAAAAACGCGTATGACACTTGATTCGCACGAATCCGTTGAGAAATGGCCGAGATACGCTGTGTTACACTTCCGGACGATGAAATCTTGCTAGTTCTCACGTTTTGCAAGCGAAACGCACGATGCACCGCGTTTCGTTCAATTCGTTCAAGAAATCTCGTATCTCGGACATCCGCGAGTGTTTCGGGTCGAAAACGTGGTCCCCGTCTGTTTTAGGCGCTAACAACGCGTATGACACTTGATTCGCACGAATCCGTTGAGAAATGGCCGAGATACGCCGCGTTACACTTCCGGACGATGAAATCTTGCTAGTTCTCGCGTTTTGCAAGCGAAACACACGATGCACAGCGTTTCGTTCAATTCGTTCAAGAACTCTCGTATCTCGGACATCCGCGAGTTTTTCGCGTCGAAAACGTGCTCCCCGTGCGTTTTAGACGCTATAAACGGGTATGACACTTGATTCGCACGAATCCGTTGAGAAATGGCCGAGATACGCCGTGTTATACTTCCGGACGATGAATTCGTTCAATTCCTTCAAGAACTCTCGTATCTCGGACATCCGCGAGTGTTTCGCGTCGAAAACGTGGTCCCCGTCTGTTTTAGACGCTAAAAACGCGTATGACACTTGATTCGCACGAATCCGTTGAGAAATGGCCGAGATACGCGTGTTACACTTCCGGAAGATGAAATCTTGCTAGTTCTCCCGTTTTGCAAGCGAGACGCACGATGCACCGCGTTTCGTTCAATTCGTTCAAGAACTCTCGTATCTCGGACATCCGCGAGTATATCGCGTCGAAAACGCGGTGCCCGTTTGTTTTAGACGCTAAAAACGCGTATGACACTTGATTCGCACGAATCCGTTGAGAAATGGCCGAGATACGCTGTGTTACACTTCCGGACGATGAAATCTTGTTAGTTCTCACGTTTTGCAAGCGAAACGCACGATGCACCGCGTTTCGTTCAATTCGTTCAAGAACTCTCGTATCTCGGACATCCGCGAGTGTTTCGCGTCGAAAACGTGCTCCCCGTCTGTTTTAGACGCTAAAAACGCGTATGACACTTGATTCGCACGAATCCGTTGAGAAATGGCCGAGATACGCCGTGTTATACTTCCGGACGATGAATTCGTTCAATTCGTTCAATAACTCTCGTATCTCGGACATCCGCGAGTGTTTCGCGTCGAAAACGTGGTCCCCGACTGTTTTAGACGCTAAAAACGCGTATGACACTTGATTCGCACGAATCCGTTGAGAAATGGCCGAGATACGCCGTGTTATACTTCCGGACGATGAATTCGTTCAATTCGTTCAAGAACTCTCGTATCTCGGACATCCGCGAGTGTTTCGCGTCGAAAACGTGGTCCCCGTGCGTTTTAGACGCTAAAAACGCGTATGACACTTGATTCGCACGAATCCGTTGAGAAATGGCCGAGATACGCCGTGTTATACTTCCGGACGATGAATTCGTTCAATTCCTTCAAGAACTCTCGTATCTCGGACATCCGCGAGTGTTTCGCGTCGAAAACGTGGTCCCCGTCTGTTTTAGACGCTAAAAACGCGTATGACACTTGATTCGCACGAATCCGTTGAGAAATGGCCGAGATACGCGTGTTACACTTCCGGAAGATGAAATCTTGCTAGTTCTCCCGTTTTGCAAGCGAGACGCACGATGCACCGCGTTTCGTTCAATTCGTTCAAGAAGTCTCGTATCTCGGACATCCGCGAGTGTTTCGGGTCGAAAACGTGGTCCCCGTCTGTTTTAGGCGCTAACAACGCGTATGACACTTGATTCGCACGAATCCGTTGAGAAATGGCCGAGATACGCCGTGTTACACTTCCGGACGATGAATTCGTTCAATTCGTTCAAGAACTCTCGTATCTCGGACATCCGCGAGTGTTTCGCGTCGAAAACGTGGTCCCCGTCTGTTTTAGACGCTAAAAACGCGTATGACACTTGATTCGCACGAATCCGTTGAGAAATGGCCGAGATACGCCGTGTTACGCTTCCGGACGATGAAATCTTGCTAGTTCTCACGTTTTGCAAGCGAAACGCACGATGCACCGCGTTTCGTTCAATTCGTTCAAGAACTCTCGTATCTCGGACATCCGCGAGTATATCGCGTCGAAAACGCGGTGCCCGTTTGTTTTAGACGCTAAAAACGCGTATGACACTTGATTCGCACGAATCCGTTGAGAAATGGCCGAGATACGCTGTGTTACACTTCCGGACGATGAAATCTTGTTAGTTCTCACGTTTTGCAAGCGAAACGCACGATGCACCGCGTTTCGTTCAATTCGTTCAAGAACTCTCGTATCTCGGACATCCGCGAGTGTTTCGCGTCGAAAACGTGCTCCCCGTCTGTTTTAGACGCTAAAAACGCGTATGACACTTGATTCGCACGAATCCGTTGAGAAATGGCCGAGATACGCCGTGTTATACTTCCGGACGATGAATTCGTTCAATTCGTTCAATAACTCTCGTATCTCGGACATCCGCGAGTGTTTCGCGTCGAAAACGTGGTCCCCGACTGTTTTAGACGCTAAAAACGCGTATGACACTTGATTCGCACGAATCCGTTGAGAAATGGCCGAGATACGCCGTGTTATACTTCCGGACGATGAATTCGTTCAATTCGTTCAAGAACTCTCGTATCTCGGACATCCGCGAGTGTTTCGCGTCGAAAACGTGGTCCCCGTGCGTTTTAGACGCTAAAAACGCGTATGACACTTGATTCGCACGAATCCGTTGAGAAATGGCCGAGATACGCTGTGTTACACTTCCGGACGATGAAATCTTGCTAGTTCTCACGTTTTGCAAGCGAAACGCACGATGCACCGCGTTTCGTTCAATTCGTTCAAGAAATCTCGTATCTCGGACATCCGCGAGTGTTTCGGGTCGAAAACGTGGTCCCCGTCTGTTTTAGGCGCTAACAACGCGTATGACACTTGATTCGCACGAATCCGTTGAGAAATGGCCGAGATACGCCGCGTTACACTTCCGGACGATGAAATCTTGCTAGTTCTCGCGTTTTGCAAGCGAAACACACGATGCACAGCGTTTCGTTCAATTCGTTCAAGAACTCTCGTATCTCGGACATCCGCGAGTTTTTCGCGTCGAAAACGTGCTCCCCGTGCGTTTTAGACGCTAAAAACGCGTATGACACTTGATTCGCACGAATCCGTTGAGAAATGGCCGAGATACGCCGTGTTACACTTGCGGACGATGAAATCTTGCTAGTTCTCGCGTTTTGCAAGCGAAACACACGATGCACCGCGTTTCGTTCAATTCGTTCAAGAACTCTCGTATCTCGCAAATCCGCGAGTTTTTCGCGTCGAAAACGTGCTCCCCGAGCGTTTTACACACTAAAAACGCGTATGACACTTGATTCGCACGAATCCGTTGAGAAATGGCCGAGATACGCCGTGTTACACTTGCGGACGATGAAATCTTGCTAGTTCTCGCGTTTTGCAAGCGAAACACACGATGCACCGCGTTTCGTTCAATTCGTTCAAGAACTCTCGTATCTCGGACATCCGATAGGTTTTTCGCGTCGAAAATGTGCTCCCCGTGCGTTTTAGACGCTAAAAACGCGTATGACACTTGATTCGCACGAATCCGTTGAGAAATGGCCGAGATACGCCGTGTTACACTTGCGGACGATGAAATCTTGCTAGTTCTCGCGTTTTGCAAGCGAAACACACGATGCACCGCGTTTCATTCAATTCGTTCAAGAACTCTCGTATCTCGGACATCCGCGAGTTTTTCGCGTCGAAAACGTGCTCCCCGTGCGTTTTAGACGCTAAAAACGCGTATGACACTTGATTCGCACGAATCCGTTGAGAAATGGCCGAGATACGCCGTGTTACACTTGCGGACGATGAAATCTTGCTAGTTCTCGCGTTTTGCAAGCGAAACACACGATGCACCGCGTTTCGTTCAATTCGTTCAAGAACTCTCGTATCTCGGACATCCGCGAGTTTTTCGCGTCGAAAACGTGCTCCCCGTGCGTTTTAGACGCTAAAAACGCGTATGACACTTGATTCGCAGGAATCCGTTGAGAAATGGCCGAGATACGCCGTGTTACACTTCCGGACGATGAATTCGTTCAATTCGTTCAAGAACTCTCGTATCTCGGACATCCGCGAGTGTTTCGCGTTGAAAACGTGGTCCCCGTCTGTTTTAGGCGCTAAAAACGCGTATGACACTTGATTCGCACGAATCCGTTGAGAAATGGCCGAGATACGCCGTGTTACACTTCCGGACGATGAATTCGTTCAATTCGTTCAAGAACTCTCGTATCTCGGACATCCGCGAGTGTTTCGCGTCGAAAACGTGGTCCCCGTCTGTTTTAGACGCTAAAAACGCGTATGACACTTGATGCGCAGGAATCCGTTGAGAAATGGCCGAGATACGCCGTGTTACACTTCCGGACGATGAAATCTTGCTAGTTCTCACGTTTTGCAAGCGAAACGCACGATGCACCGCCTATCGTTCAATTCCTTCAAGAACTCTCGTATCTCGGACATCCGCGAGTGTTTCGCGTCGAAAACGTGGTCCCCGTCTGTTTTAGACGCTAAAAACGCGTATGACACTTGATTCGCACGAATCCGTTGAGAAATGGCCGAGATACGCGTGTTACACTTCCGGAAGATGAAATCTTGCTAGTTCTCCCGTTTTGCAAGCGAGACGCACGATGCACCGCGTTTCGTTCAATTCGTTCAAGAACTCTCGTATCTCGGACATCCGCGAGTGTTTCGCGTCGAAAACGTGGTCCCCGTGCGTTTTAGACGCTAAAAACGCGTATGACACTTGATTCGCACGAATCCGTTGAGAAATGGCCGAGATACGCTGTGTTACACTTCCGGACGATGAAATCTTGCTAGTTCTCGCGTTTTGCAAGCGAAACACACGATGCACCGCGTTTCGTTCGATTCGTTCAAGTACTCTCGTATCTCGGACATCCGCGAGTTTTTCGCGTCGAAAACGTGCTCCCCGTGCGTTTTAGACGCTAAAAACGCGTATGACACTTGATTAGCACGAATCCCTTGAGAAATGGCCGAGATACGCCGTGTTACACTTCCGGACGATGAAATCTTGATAGTTCTCACGTTTTGCAAGCGAAACGCACGATGCTTCGCGTTTCGTTCAATTCGTTCAAGAACTCTCGTATCTCGGACATCCGCGAGTGTTTCGCGTCCAAAACGTGGTCCCCGTCTGTTTTAGACGCTAAAAACGCGTATGACACTTGATTCGCATGAATCCGTTGAGAAATGGCCGAGATACGCCGTGTTACATTTCCGGAGGATGAAATCTTGCTAGTTCTCACGTTTTGCAAGCGAAACGCACGATGCACCGCGTTTCGTTCAATTCGTTCAAGAACTCTCGTATCTCGGGCATCCGCGAGTGTTTCTCGTCGAAAACGTGGTCCCCGTCTGTTTTAGACGCTAAAAACGCGTATGACACTTGATTCGCACGAATCCGTTGAGAAATGGCCGAGATACGCCGTGTTGCATTTCCGGACGATGAATTCGTTCAATTCGTTCAAGAACTCTCGTATCTCGGACATCCGCGAGTGTTTCGCGTCGGAAACGTGGTCCCCGTCTGTTTTAGACGCTAAAAACGCGTATGACACTTGATTCGCACGAATCCGTTGAGAAATGGCCGAGATACGCCGTGTTACACTTCCGGACGATGAAATCTTGCTAGTTCTCGCGTTTTGCAAGCGAAACACACGATGCACCGCGTTTCGTTCAATTCGTTCAAGAACTCTCGTATCTCGGACATCCGCGAGTTTTTCGCGTCGAAAACGTGGTCCCCGTCTGTTTTAGACGCTAAAAACGCGTATGACACTTGATTCGCACGAATCCGTTGAGAAATGACCGAGATACGCCGTGTTACACTTCCGGACGATGAATTCCTTCAATTCGTTCAAGAAATCTCGTATCTCGGACATCCGCGAGTTTTTCGCGTTGAAAACGTGCTCCCCGTCTGTTTTAGACGCTAAAAACGCTTATGACACTTGATTCGCACGAATCCGTTGAGAAATGGCCGAGATACGCCGTGTTATACTGCCGGACGATGAATTCGTTCAATTCGTTCAATAACTCTCGTATCTCGGACATCCGCGAGTGTTTGGCGTCGAAAACGTGGTCCCCGACTGTTTTAGACGCTAAAAACGCTTATGACACTTGATTCGCACGAATCCGTTGAGAAATGGCCGAGATACGCCGTGTTATACTGCCGGACGATGAATTCGTTCAATTCGTTCAATAACTCTCGTATCTCGGACATCCGCGAGTGTTTGGCGTCGAAAACGTGGTCCCCGACTGTTTTAGACGCTAAAAACGCTTATGACACTTGATTCGCACGAATCCGTTGAGAAATGGCCGAGATACGCCGTGTTATACTTCCGGACGATGAATTCGTTCAATTCGTTCAAGAACTCTCGTATCTCGGACATCCGCGAGTGTTTCGCGTCGAAAACGTGGTCCCCGTGCGTTTTAGACGCTAAAAACGCGTATGACACTTGATTCGCACGAATCCGTAGAGAAATGGCCGAGATACGCCGTGTTACACCTCCGGACGATGAAATCTTGCTAGTTCTCACGTTTTGCAAGCGAAACGCACGATGCACCGCTTATCGTTCAATTCCTTCAAGAACTCTCGTATCTCGGACATCCGCGAGTGTTTCGCGTCGAAAACGTGGTCCCCGTCTGTTTTAGACGCTAAAAACGCGTATGACACTTGATTCGCACGAATCCGTTGAGAAATGGCCGAGATACGCGTGTTACACTTCCGGAAGATGAAATCTTGCTAGTTCTCCCGTTTTGCAAGCGAGACGCACGATGCACCGCGTTTCGTTCAATTCGTTCAAGAACTCTCGTATCTCGGACATCCACGAGTGTTTCGCGTCGAAAACGTGGTCCCCGTCTGTTTTAGACGCTAAAAACGCGTATGACACTTGATTCGCACGAATCCGTTAAGAAATGGCCGAGATACGCGTGTTACACTTCCGGAAGATGAAATCTTGCTAGTTCTCCCGTTTTGCAAGCGAGACGCACGATGCACCGCGTTTCGTTCAATTCGTTCAAGAACTCTCGTATCTCGGACATCCGCGAGTGTTTCGCGTCGAAAACGTGGTCCCCGTCTGTTTTAGACGCTAAAAACGCGTATGACACTTGATGCGCACGAATCCGTTGAGAAATGGCCGAGATACGCCGTGTTACACTTCCGAACGATGAAATTTTGCTAGTTCTCACGTTTTGCAAGCGACACGCACGATGCACCGCGTATCGTTTAATTCGTTCAAGAACTATCGTATCTCGGACATCCGCGAGTGTTTCGGGTCGAAAACGTGGTCCCCGTCTGTTTTAGACGCTAACAACGCGTATGACACTTGATTCGCACGAATCCGTTGAGAAATGGCCGAGATACGCCGTGTTACACTTCCGGACGATGAATTCGTTCAATTCGTTCAAGAACTCTCGTATCTCGGACATCCGCGAGTGTTTCGCGTCGAAAACGTGGTCCCCGTCTGTTTTAGACGCTAAAAACGCGTATGACACTTGATTCGCACGAATCCGTTGAGAAATGGTCGAGATACGCCGTGTTACACTTCCGGACGATGAAATCTTGCTAGTTCTCACGTTTTGCAAGCGAAACGCACGATGCATCGCGTTTCGTTCAATTCGTTCAAGAACTCTCGTATCTCGGACATCCGCGAGTGTTTCGCGTTGAAAACGCGGTCCCCGTCTGTTTTAGACGCTAAAAACGCGTATGACACTTGATGCGCAGGAATCCGTTGAGAAATGGCCGAGATACGCCGTGTTACACTTCCGGACGATGAAATCTTGCTAGTTCTCACGTTTTGCAAGCGAAACGCACGATGCACCGCGTATCGTTCAAATCCTTCAAGAACTCTCGTATCTCGGACATCCGCGAGTGTTTCGCGTCGAAAACGTGGTCCCCGTCTGTTTTAGACGCTAAAAACGCGTATGACACTTGATTCGCACGAATCCGTTGAGAAATGGCCGAGATACGCGTGTTACACTTCCGGAAGATGAAATCTTGCTAGTTCTCCCGTTTTGCAAGCGAGACGCACGATGCACCGCGTTTCGTTCAATTCGTTCAAGAACTCTCGTATCTCGGACATCCGCGAGTGTTTCGCGTCGAAAACGTGGTCCCCGTGCGTTTTAGACGCTAAAAACGCGTATGACACTTGATTCGCACGAATCCGTTGAGAAATGGCCGAGATACGCTGTGTTACACTTCCGGACGATGAAATCTTGCTAGTTCTCGCGTTTTGCAAGCGAAACACACGATGCACCGCGTTTCGTTCGATTCGTTCAAGTACTCTCGTATCTCGGACATCCGCGAGTTTTTCGCGTCGAAAACGTGCTCCCCGTGCGTTTTAGACGCTAAAAACGCGTATGACACTTGATTAGCACGAATCCCTTGAGAAATGGCCGAGATACGCCGTGTTACACTTCCGGACGATGAAATCTTGCTAGTTCTCACGTTTTGCAAGCGAAACGCACGATGCATCGCGTTTCATTCAATTCGTTCAAGAACTCTCGTATCTCGGACATCCGCGAGTGTTTCGCGTTGAAAACGCGGTCGCCGTCTGTTTTAGACGCTAAAAACGCTTATGACACTTGATTCGCACGAATCCGTTGAGAAATGGCCGAGATACGCCGTGTTACACTTCCGGACGATGAATTCGTTCAATTCGTTCAAGAACTCTCGTATCTCGGACATCCGCGAGTGTTTCGCGTCGAAAACGTGGTCCCCGTCTGTTTTAGACGCTAAAAACGCGTATGACACTTGATGCGCACGAATCCGTTGAGAAATGGCCGAGGTACGCCGTGTTACACTTCCGGACGATGAAATCTTGCTTGTTCTCACGTTTTGCAAGCGAAACGCACGATGCACCGCGTATCGTTCAATTCGTTCAAGAACTCTCGTATCTCGGACATCCGCGAGTGTTTCGCGTCGAAAACGCGGTCCCCGTCTGTTTTAGACGCTAAAAACGCGTATGACACTTGATTCGCACGAATCCGTTGAGAAATGGCCGAGATACGCTGTGTTACACTTCCGGACAAATGAAATCTTGCTAGTTCTCACGTTTTGCAAGCGAAACGCACGATGCACCGCGTTTCGTTCAATTCGTTCAAGAAATCTCGTATCTCGGACATCCGCGAGTGTTTCGGGTCGAAAACGTGGTCCCCGTCTGTTTTAGGCGCTAACAACGCGTATGACACTTGATTCGCACGAATCCGTTGAGAAATGGCCGAGATACGCCGTGTTACACTTCCGGACGATGAATTCGTTCAATTCGTTCAAGAACTCTCGTATCTCGGACATCCGCGAGTGTTTCGCGTCGAAAACGTGGTCCCCGTCTGTTTTAGACGCTAAAAACGCGTATGACACTTGATTAGCACGAATCCGTTGAGTAATGGCCGAGATACGCCGTGTTACACTTCCGGACGATGAAATCTTGCTAGTTCTCACGTTTTGCAAGCGAAACGCACGATGCATCGCGTTTCGTTCAATTCGTTCAAGAACTCTCGTATCTCGGACATCCGCGAGTGTTTCGCGTTGAAAACGCGGTCCCCGTCTGTTTTAGACGCTAAAAACGCTTATGACACTTGATTCGCACGAATCCGTTGAGAAATGGCCGAGATACGCCGTGTTACACTTCCGGACGATGAAATCTTGCTAGTTCTCACGTTTAGGAAGCGAAACGCACGATGCACAGCGTTTCGTTCAATTCGTTCAAGAACTCTCGTATCTCGGACACCAGCGAGTGTTTTGGGTCGAAATCGTGGTCCTCGTCTGTTTTAGACGCTAAAAACGCGTATGACACTTGATTCGCACGAATCCGTTGAGAAATGGCCGAGATACGCCGTGTTACACTTCCGGACGATGAAATCTTGCTAGTTCTCGCGTTTTGCAAGCGAAACACACGATGCACCGCGTTTCGTTCAATTCGTTCAAGAACTCTCGTATCTCGGACATCCGCGAGTTTTTCGCGTCGAAAACGTGGTCCCCGTCTGTTTTAGACGCTAAAAACGCGTATGACACTTGATTCGCACGAATCCGTTGAGAAATGACCGAGATACGCCGTATTACACTTCCGGACGATGAATTCGTTCAATTCGTTCAAGAACTCTCGTATCTCGGACATCCGCGAGTTTTTCGCGTCGAAAACGTGCTCCCCGTCTGTTTTAGACGCTAAAAACGCGTATGACACTTGATTCGCACGAATCCGTTGAGAAATGGCCGAGATACGCCGTGTTATACTTCCGGACGATGAATTCGTTCAATTCGTTCAATAACTCTCGTATCTCGGACATCCGCGAGTGTTTGGCGTCGAAAACGTGGTCCCCGACTGTTTTAGACGCTAAAAACGCTTATGACACTTGATTCGCACGAATCCGTTGAGAAATGGCCGAGATACGCCGTGTTATACTTTCGGACGATGAATTCGTTCAATTCGTTCAAGAACTCTCGTATCTCGGACATCCGCGAGTGTTTCGCGTCGAAAACGTGGTCCCCGTGCGTTTTAGACGCTAAAAACGCGTATGACACTTGATTCGCACGAATCCGTTGAGAAATGGCCGAGATACGCTGTGTTACACTTCCGGACGATGAAATCTTGCTAGTTCTCGCGTTTTGCAAGCGAAACACACGATGCACCGCGTTTCGTTCGATTCGTTCAAGTACTCTCGTATCTCGGACATCCGCGATTGTTTCGCGTCGAAAACGTGGTCCCCGTCTGTTTTAGACGCTAAAAACGCGTATGACACTTGATTCGCACGAATCCGTTGAGAAATGGCCGAGATACGCGTGTTACTCTTCCGGAAGATGAAATCTTGCTAGTTCTCCCGTTTTGCAAGCGAGACGCACGATGCACCGCGTTTCGTTCAATTCGTTCAAGAACTCTCGTATCTCGGACATCCGCGAGTGTTTCGCGTCGAAAACGTGGTCCCCGTCTGTTTTAGACGCTAAAAACGCGTATGACACTTGATTCGCACGAATCCGTTGAGAAATGGCCGAGATACGCCGTGTTACACTTCCGGACGATGAAATCTTGCTAGTTCTAACGTTTTGCAAGCGACACGCACGATGCACCGCGTTTCGTTCAATTCGTTCAAGAACTCTCGTATCTCGGACATCCGCGAGTGTTTCGCGTCCAAAACGTGGTCCCCGTCTGTTTTAGACGCTAAAAACGCGTATGACACTTGATTCGCGTGAATCCGTTGAGAAATGGCCGAGATACGCCGTGTTACACTTCCGGAAGATGAAATCTTGCTAGTTTTCCCGTTTTGCAAGCGAGACGCACGATGCACCGCGTTTCGTTCAATTCGTTCAAGAACACTCGTATCTCGGACATCCGCGAGTTTTTCGCGTCGAAAACGTGCTCCCCGTCTGTTTTAGACGCTAAAAACGCGTATGACACTTGATTCGCACGAATCCTTTGAGAAATGGCCGAGATCCGCCGTGTTACACTTCCGGACGATGAATTCGTTCAATACGTTCAAGAACTCTCGTAACTCGGACATCCGCGAGTGTTTCGCGTCCAAAACGTGGTCCCCGTCTGTTTTAGACGCTAAAAACGCGTATGACACTTGATGCGCACCGAATCCGTTGAGAAATGGCCAAGATACGCCGTGTTACACTTCCGGACGATGAAATCTTGCTAGTTCTAACGTTTTGCAAGCGACACGCACGATGCACCGCGTTTCGTTCAATTCGTTCAAGAACTCTCGTATCTCGGACATCCGCGAGTGTTTCGCGTCCAAAACGTGGTCCCCGTCTGTTTTAGACGCTAAAAACGCGTATGACACTTGATACGCATGAATCCGTTGAGAAATGGCCGAGATACGCCGTGTTACACTTCCGGACGATGAAATCTTGCTAGTTCTCACGTTTTGCAAGCAAAACGCACGATGCACCGCGTATCGTTCAATTCCTTCAAGAACTCTCGTATCTCGGACATCCGCGAGTGTTTCGCGTCGAAAACGTGGTCCCCGTCTGTTTTAGACACTAAAAACGCGTATGACACTTGATTCGCACGAATCCGTTGAGAAATGGCCGAGATACGCGTGTTACACTTCCGGAAGATGAAATCTTGCTAGTTCTCCCGTTTTGCAAGCGAGACGCACGATGCACCGCGTTTCGTTCAATTCGTTCAAGAACACTCGTATCTCGGACATCCGCGAGTTTTTCGCGTCGAAAACGTGCTCCCCGTCTGTTTTAGACGCTAAAAACGCGTATGACACTTGATTCGCACGAATCCGTTGAGAAATGGCCGAGATACGCCGTGTTATACTTCCGGACGATGAATTCGTTCAATTCGTTCAAGAACTCTCGTATCTCAGACATCCGCGAGTGTTTCGCGTCGAAAACGTGGTCCCCGTGCGTTTTAGACGCCAAAACGCGTATGACACTTGATTCGCACAAATCCGTTGAGAAATGGCCGAGATACGCTGTGTTACACTTCCGGACGATGAAATCTTGCTAGTTCTCACGTTTTGCAAGCGAAACGCACGATGCACCGCGTTTCGTTCAATTCGTTCAAGAAATCTCGTATCTCTGACATCCGCGAGTGTTTCGGGTCGAAAACGTGGTCCCCGTCTGTTTTAGGCGCTAACAACGCGTATGACACTTGATTCGCACGAATCCGTTGAGAAATGGCCGAGATACGCCGTGTTACACTTCCGGACGATGAATTCGTTCAATTCGTTCAAGAACTCTCGTATCTCGGACATCCGCGAGTGTTTCGCGTCGAAAACGTGGTCCCCGTCTGTTTTAGACGCTAAAAACGCGTATGACACTTGATTCGCACGAATCCGTTGAGAAATGGCCGAGATACGCCGTGTTACGCTTCCGGACGATGAAATCTTGCTAGTTCTCACGTTTTGCAAGCGAAACGCACGATGCACCGCGTTTCGTTCAATTCGTTCAAGAACTCTCGTATCTCGGACATCCGCGAATATATCGCGTCGAAAACGCGGTGCCCGTTTGTTTTAGACGCTAAAAACGCGTATGACACTTGATTCGCACGAATCCGTTGAGAAATGGCCGAGATACGCCGTGTTACACTTGCGGACGATGAAATCTTGCTAGTTCTCGCGTTTTGCAAGCGCGACACACGATGCACCGCGTTTCGTTCGATTCGTTCAAGAACTCTCGTATCTCGGACATCCGCGAGTTTTTCGCGTCGAAAACGTGGTACCCGTCTGTTTAAGACGCTAAAAATGCTTATGACACTTGATTCGCACGAATCCGTTGAGAAATGGCCGAGATACGCCGAGTTACACTTCCGGAAGGTGAAATCTTGCTAGTTCTCATGTTTTACAAGCGAAACGCACGATGCACCGCGTTTCGTTCAATTCGTTCAAGAACTCTCGTATCTCGTACATCCGCGACTGTTTCGCGTCGAAAACAGGGTCCCCGTCTGTTTTAGACGCCAAAAACGCGTATGACACTTGATTCGCACGAATCCGTTGAGAAATGGCGAAGATACGCCGTGTTACACTTCCGGACGATGAAATCTTGCTAGTTCTCACATTTTGCAAGCGAAACGCACGATGCACCGCGTTTCGTTCAATTCGTTCAAGAACTCTCGTATCTCGGACATCCGCGAGTATTTCGCGTCGAAAACGCCGTCACCGTCTGTTTTAGACGCTAAAAAACGCGTATGACACGTGATTCGCACGAATCCGATGAGAAATGGCCGAGATACGCCGTGTTACACTTCCGGACGATGAATTCGTTCAATTCGTTCAAGAACTCTCGTATGTCGGACATCCGCGACTGTTTCGCGTCGATAACGTGGTCCCCGTCTGTTTTAGACGCTAAAAACGCGTATAACACTTGATTGGCACGAATCCGCTGAGAAATGGCCGAGATACGCCGTGTTGCACTTCCGGACGATGATTTCGTTCAATTCGTTCAAGAACTCTCGTATTTCGGACATCCGCGAGTGTTTCGCGTCGAAAACGTGGTCCCCGTCGGTTTTAGACGCTAAAAACGCGTATGACACTTGATTCGCACGAATCCGTTGAGAAATGGCCGAGATACGCCGTGTTACACTTCCGGACGATGAAATCTTGCTAGTTCTCACGTTTTGCAAGCGAGACGCACGATGCACCGCTTTCGTTCAATTCGTTAAAGAACTCTCGTATCTCGGACATCCGCGAGTGTTTCGCGTCGAAAACGTGGTCCCCGTCTGTTTAAGACGCTAAAAACGCGCGTGACACTTGATTCGCACGAATCCGTTGAGAAATGGCCGAGATACGCCGTGTTACACTTCCGGACGATGAATTCGTTCAATTCCTTCAAGAACTCTCGTATCTCGGACATCCGCGAGTGTTTCGCGTTGAAAACGTGGTCCCCGTCTGTTTTAGACGCTAAAAACGCGTATAACACTTGATTGGCACGAATCCGCTGAGAAATGGCCGAGATACGCCGTGTTGCACTTCCGGACGATGATTTCGTTCAATTCGTTCAAGAACTCTCGTATTTCGGACATTCGCGAGTGTTTCGCGTCGAAAACGTGGTCCCCGTCGGTTTCAGACGCTAAAAACGCGTATGACACTTGATTCGCACGAATCCGTTGAGAAATGGCCGAGATACGCCGTGTTACACTTCCGGACGATGAAATCTTGCTAGTTCTCACGTTTTGCAAGCGAGACGCACGATGCACCGCTTTCGTTCAATTCGTTAAAGAACTCTCGTATCTCGGACATCCGCGAGTTTTCGCGTCGAAAACGTGGTCCCTGTCGGTTTTAGACGCTAAAAACGCGTATGACACTTGATTCGCACGAATCCGTTGAGAAATGGCCGAGATACGCCGTGTTACACTTCCGGACGATGAAATCTTACTAGTTCTAACATTTTGCAAGCGAAACGCACCAATGCACCGCGTTTCGTTCAATTCGTTCAAGAACTCTCGTATCTCGGACATCCGCGAGTTTTCGCGTCGAAAACGTGGTCCCCGTCGGTTTTACACGCTAAAAACGCGGATGACACTTGATTCGCACGAATCCGTTGAGAAATGGCCGAGATACGCCGTGTTACACTTCCGGACGATGAATTCGTTCAATTCGTTCAAGAACTCTCGTATGTCGGACATCCGCGAGTGTTTCGCGTCGATAACGTGGTCCCCGTTTGTTTTAGACACTAAAAACGCGTATGACACTTGATTCGCACGAATCCTTTGAGAAATGGCCGAGATACGCCGTGTTGCACTTCCGGACGATGATTTCGTTCAATTCGTTCAAGAACTCTCGTATCTCGGACATCCGCGAGTGTTTCGCGTCGAAAACGTGGTCCCCGTCGGTTTTAGACGCTAAAAACGCGTATGACACTTGATTCGCACGAATCCGTTGAGAAATGGCCGAGATACGCCGTGTTACACTTCCGGACGATGAAATCTTGCTAGTTCTCACGTTTTGCAAGCGAGACGCACGATGCACCGCGTTTCGTTCGATTCGTTCAAGAACTCTCGTATCTCGGACATCCGCGAGTTTTTCGCGTCGAAAACGTGCTCCCCGTGCGTTTTAGACGCTAAAAACGCGTGTGACACTTGATTCGCACGAATCCGTTGAGAAATGGCCGAGATACGCCGTGTGACACTTCCGGAAGGTGAAATCTTGCTAGTTCTCATGTTTTACAAGCGAAACGCACGATGCACCGCGTTTCGTTCAATTCGTTCAAGAACTCTCGTATCTCGGACATCCGCGAGTGTTTCGCATCGAAAACGTGGTCCCCGTCTGTTTTAGACACTAAAAACGCGTATCACACTTGAGTCGCACGAATCCGTTGAGAAATGGCCGAGATACGCCGTGTTACACTTCCGGACGATGAAATCTTGCTAGTTCTCATGTTTTGCAAGCGAAACGCACGATGCACCGCGTTTCGTTCAAATCGTTCAAGAACTCTCGTATCTCGGACATCCGCGAGTGTTTCGCGTCGAAAACGTGGTCCCCGTCTGTTTTAGACGCTAAAAACGCGTATGACACTTGATTCGCACGAATCCGTTGAGAAATGGCCGAGATACGCCGTGTTACACTTCCGGACGATGAAATCTTACTAGTTCTCACATTTTGCAAGCGAAACGCACCAATGCACCGCGTTTCGTTCAATTCGTTCAAGAACTCTCGTATCTCGGACATCCGCGAGTTTTCGCGTCGAAAACGTGGTCCCCGTCGGTTTTACACGCTAAAAACGCGGATGACACTTGATTCGCACGAATCCGTTGAGAAATGGCCGAGATACGCCGTGTTACACTTCCGGACGATGAATTCGTTCAATTCGTTCAAGAACTCTCGTATGTCGGACATCCGCGAGTGTTTCGCGTCGATAACGTGGTCCCCGTTTGTTTTAGACACTAAAAACGCGTATGACACTTGATTCGCACGAATCCTTTGAGAAATGGCCGAGATACGCCGTGTTGCACTTCCGGACGATGATTTCGTTCAATTCGTTCAAGAACTCTCGTATCTCGGACATCCGCGAGTGTTTCGCGTCGAAAACGTGGTCCCCGTCGGTTTTAGACGCTAAAAACGCGTATGACACTTGATTCGCACGAATCCGTTGAGAAATGGCCGAGATACGCCGTGTTACACTTCCGGACGATGAAATCTTGCTAGTTCTCACGTTTTGCAAGCGAGACGCACGATGCACCGCTTTCGTTCAATTCGTTCAAGAACTCTCGTATCTCGGACATCCGCGAGTGTTTCGCGTCGAAAACGTGGTCCCCGTCTGTTTAAGACGCTAAAAACGCGTGTGGCACTTGATTCGCACGAATCCGTTGAGAAATGGCCGAGATACGCCGTGTGACACTTCCGGAAGGTGAAATCTTGCTAGTTCTCATGTTTTACAAGCGAAACGCACGACGCACCGCGTTTCGTTCAATTCGTTCAAGAACTCTCGTATCTCGGACATCCGCGAGTGTTTCGCATCGAAAACGTGGTCCCCGTCTGTTTTAGACACTAAAAACGCGTATCACACTTGAGTCGCACGAATCCGTTGAGAAATGGCCGAGATACGCCGTGTTACACTTCCGGACGATGAAATCTTGCTAGTTCTCACGTTTTGCAAGCGAAACGCACGATGCACCGCGTTTCGTTCAAATCGTTCAAGAACTCTCGTATCTCGGACATCCGCGAGTGTTTCGCGTCGAAAACAGGGTCCCCGTCTGTTTTAGACGCCAAAAACGCGTATGACACTTGATTCGCACGAATCCGTTGAGAAATGGCGAAGATACGCCGTGTTACACTTCCGGACGATGAAATCTTGCTAGTTCTCACGTTTTGCAAGCGAAACGCACGATGCACCGCGTTTCGTTCAAATCGTTCAAGAACTCTCGTATCTCGGACATCCGCGAGTGTTTCGCGTCGAAAACGTGGTCCCCGTCTGTTTTAGACGATAAAAACGCGTATGACACTTGATTCGCACGAATCCGTTGAGAAATGGCCGAGATACGCCGTGTTACACTTCCGGACGATGAAATCTTACTAGTTCTCACATTTTGCAAGCGAAACGCACCAATGCACCGCGTTTCGTTCAATTCGTTCAAGAACTCTCGTATCTCGGACATCCGCGAGTTTTCGCGTCGAAAACGTGGTCCCCGTCGGTTTTACACGCTAAAAACGCGGATGACACTTGATTCGCACGAATCCGTTGAGAAATGGCCGAGATACGCCGTGTTACACTTCCGGACGATGAATTCGTTCAATTCGTTCAAGAACTCTCGTATGTCGGACATCCGCGAGTGTTTCGCGTCGATAACGTGGTCCCCGTTTGTTTTAGACACTAAAAACGCGTATGACACTTGATTCGCACGAATCCTTTGAGAAATGGCCGAGATACGCCGTGTTGCACTTCCGGACGATGATTTCGTTCAATTCGTTCAAGAACTCTCGTATCTCGGACATCCGCGAGTGTTTCGCGTCGAAAACGTGGTCCCCGTCTGTTTAAGACGCTAAAAATGCTTATGACACTTGATTCGCACGAATCCGTTGAGAAATGGCCGAGATACGCCGTGTGACACTTCCGGAAGGTGAAATCTTGCTAGTTCTCATGTTTTACAAGCGAAACGCACGATGCACCGCGTTTCGTTCAATTCGTTCAAGAACTCTCGTATCTCGGACATCCGCGAGTGTTTCGCATCGAAAACGTGGTCCCCGTCTGTTTTAGACACTAAAAACGCGTATCACACTTGAGTCGCACGAATCCGTTGAGAAATGGCCGAGATACGCCGTGTTACACTTCCGGACGATGAAATCTTGCTAGTTCTCACGTTTTGCAAGCGAAACGCACGATGCACCGCGTTTCGTTCAAATCGTTCAAGAACTCTCGTATCTCGGACATCCGCAAGTGTTTCGCGTCGAAAACGTGGTCCCCGTCTGTTTTAGACGCTAAAAACGCGTATGACACTTGATTCGCACGAATCCGTTGAGAAATGGCCAAGATACGCAATGTTACACTTCCGGACGATGAAATCTTGCTAGTCCTCACGTTTTGCAAGCGAAACGCACGATGCACCGCGTTTCGTTCAATTCGTTCAAGAACTCTCGTATCTCGGACATCCGCGAATGTTTCGCGTAGAAATCGTGGTACCCGTCTATTTTAGACGCTAAAAACGCGTATGACACTTGATTCGCACGAATCCGTTGAGAAATGGCCGAAATACGCCGTGTTACACTTCCGGACGATGAATTCGTTCAATTCGTTCAAGAACTCTCGTATCTCGGACATCCGCGAGTGTTTCGGGGCCAAAACGTCGTCCCCGTCTGTTTTCGACGCTAAAAACGCGTATGACACTTGATTCGCACGAATCCGTTGAGAAATGGCCGAGATACGCCGTGTTACACTTCCGGACGATGAAATCTTGCTAGTTCTCACGTTTTGCAAGCGCGACACACGATGCACCGCGTTTCGTTCAATTCGTTCAAGAACTCTCGTATCTCGGACATCCGCGAGTTTTTCGCGTCGAAAACGTGCTCCCCGTGCGTTTTAGACGCTAAAAACGCGTATGACACTTGATTCGCACGAATCCGTTGAGAAATGGCCGAGATACGCCGTGTTACACTTGCGGACGATGAAATCTTGCTAGTTCTCGCGTTCTGCAAGCGCGACACACGATGCACCGCGTTTCGTTCGATTCGTTCAAGAACTCTCGTATCTCGGACATCCGCGAGTTTTTCGCGTCGAAAACGTGCTCCCCGTGCGTTTTAGACGCTAAAAACGCGTATGACAATTGATTCGCACGAATCCGTTGAGAAATAGCCGAGATACGCCGTGTTACACTTGCGGACGATGAAATCTTGCTAGTTCTCGCGTTTTGCAAGCGCGACACACGATGCACCGCGTTTCGTTCGATTCGTTCAAGAACTTTCGTATCTCGGACATCCGCGAGTTTTTCGCGTCGAAAACGTGCTCCCCGTGCGTTTTAGACGCTAAAAACGCGTATGACACTTGATTCGCACGAATCCTTTGAGAAATGGCCGAGATACGCCGTGTTGCACTTCCGGACGATGATTTCGTTCAATTCGTTCAAGAACTCTCGTATGTCGGACATCCGCGAGTGTTTCGCGTCGAAAACGTGGTCCCCGTCTGTTTTAGACACTAAAAACGCGTATGACACTTGATTCGCACGAATCCGTTGAGAAATGGCCGAGATACGCCGTGTTACACTTCCGGACGATGAAATCTTGCTAGTTCTCACGTTTTGCAAGCGAGACGCACGATGCACCGCTTTCGTTCAATTCGTTCAAGAACTCTCGTATCTCGGACATCCGCGAGTGTTTCGCGTCGAAAACGTGGTCCCCGTCTGTTTAAGACGCTAAAAACGCGTGTGACACTTGATTCGCACGAATCCGTTGAGAAATGGCCGAGATACGCCGTGTGACACTTCCGGAAGGTGAAATCTTGCTAGTTCTCATGTTTTACAAGCGAAACGCACGATGCACCGCGTTTCGTTCAATTCGTTCAAGAACTCTCGTATCTCGGACATCCGCGAGTGTTTCGCATCGAAAACGTGGTCCCCGTCTGTTTTAGACACTAAAAACGCGTATCACACTTGAGTCGCACGAATCCGTTGAGAAATGGCCGAGATACGCCGTGTTACACTTCCGGACGATGAAATCTTGCTAGTTCTCACGTTTTGCAAGCGAAACGCACGATGCACCGCGTTTCGTTCAAATCGTTCAAGAACTCTCGTATCTCGGACATCCGCGAGTGTTTCGCGTCGAAAACGTGGTCCCCGTCTGTTTTAGACGCTAAAAACGCGTATGACACTTGATTCGCACGAATCCGTTGAGAAATGGCCAAGATACGCAATGTTACACTTCCGGACGATGAAATCTTGCTAGTCCTCACGTTTTGCAAGCGAAACGCACGATGCACCGCGTTTCGTTCAATTCGTTCAAGAACTCTCGCATCTCGGACATCCGCGAATGTTTCGCGTAGAAATCGTGGTACCCGTCTATTTTAGACGCTAAAAACGCGTATGACACTTGATTCGCACGAATCCGTTGAGAAATGGCCGAAATACGCCGTGTTACACTTCCGGACGATGAATTCGTTCAATTCGTTCAAGAACTCTCGTATCTCGGACATCCGCGAGTGTTTCGGGGCCAAAACGTCGTCCCCGTCTGTTTTAGACGCTAAAAACGCGTATGACACTTGATTCGCACGAATCCGTTGAGAAATGGCCGAGATACGCCGTGTTACACTTCCGGACGATGAAATCTTGCTAGTTCTCACGTTTTGCAAGCGAAACGCACGATGCACCGCGTTTCGTTCAATTCGTTCAAGAACTCTCGTATCTCGGACATCCGCGAGTGTTTCGCATCGAAAACATGGTTCCCGTCTGTTTTAGACACTAAAAACGCGTATCACACTTGAGTCGCACGAATCCGTTGAGAAATGGCCAAGATACGCCGTGTTACACTTCCGGACGATGAAATCTTGCTAGTTTTCACGTTTTGCAAGCGAAACGCACGATGCACCGCGTTTCGTTCAATTCGTTCAAGAACTCTCGTATCTCGGACATCCGCGAGTGTTTCGCGTCGAATACGTGGTCACCGTCTGTTTTAGACACTAAAAACGCGTATCACTCATGATTCGCACGAATCCGTTGAGAAATGGCCAAGATACGCCGTGTTACACTTCCGGACGATGAATTCGTTCAATTCGTGCAAGAACTCTCGTATCTCGGACATCCGCGAGTGTTTCGCGTCGAAAACGTGGTCCCCGTCTGTTTTAGACGCTAAAAACGCGTATGACACTTGATTCGCAGGAATCCGTTGAGAAATGGCCGAGATACGCCTTGTTACACTTCCGGACGATGAAATCTTGCTAGTTCTCACGTTTTGCAAGCGAAACGCACGATGCACCGCGTTTCGTTCAATTCGTTCAAGAACTCTCGTATCTCGGACATCCGCGAATGTTTCGCGTCGAAAACGTGGTCCCCGTCTGTTTAAGACGCTAAAAACGCGTGTGACACCTGATTCGCACGAATCCGTTGAGAAATGGCCGAGATACGGCGTGTTACACTTCCGGAAGGTGAAATCTTGCAAGTTCTCATGTTTTACAAGCGAAACGCACGATGCACCGCGTTTCGTTCAATTCGTTCAAGAACTCTCGTATCTCGTACATCCGCGACTGTTTCGCGTCGAAAACGTGGTCCCCGTCTGTTTTGGACGCTAAAAACGCGTATGACACTTGATTCGCACGAATCCGTTGAGAAATGGCCGAGATACGCCGTGTTGCACTTCCGGACGATGAATTCGTTCAATTCCTTCAAGAACTCTCGTATCTCGGACATCCGCGAGTGTTTCGCGTCGAAAACGTGGTCCCCGTCTGTTTTAGACGCTAAGAACGCGTATAACACTTGATTGGCACGAATCCGCTGAGAAATGGCCGAGATACGCCGTGTTGCACTTCCGGACGATGATTTCGTTCAATTCGTTCAAGAACTCTCGTATCTCGGACATCCGCGAGTGTTTCGCGTCGAAAACGTGGTCCCCGTCGGTTTTAGACGCTAAAAACGCGTATGACACTTGATTCGCACGAATCCGTTGAGAAATGGCCGAGATACGCCGTGTTACACTTCCGGCCGATGAAATCTTGCTAGTTCTCACGTTTTGCAAGCGAGACGCACGATGCACCGCTTTCGTTCAATTCGTTCAAGAACTCTCGTATCTCGGACATCCGCGAGTGTTTCGCGTCGAAAACGTGGTCCCCGTCTTTTTGAGACGCTAAAAACGCGTGTGACACTTGATTCGCACGAATCCGTTGAGAAATGGCCGAGATACGCCGTGTTACACTTCCGGAAGGTGAAATCTTGCTAGTTCTCATGTTTTACAAGCGAAACGCACGATGCACCGCGTTTCGTTCAATTCGTTCAAGAACTCTCGTATCTCGTACATCCGCGACTAATTCGCGTCGAAAACGTGGTCCCCGTCTGTTTTGGACGCTAAAAACGCGTATGACACTTGATTCGCACGAATCCGTTGAGAAATGGCCGAGATACGCCGTGTTGCACTTCCGGACGATGAATTCGTTCAATTCCTTCAAGAACTCTCGTATCTCGGACATCCGCGAGTGTTTCGCGTCGAAAACGTGGTCCCCGTCTGTTTTAGACGCAAAAAACGCGTATAAAACTTGATTGGCACGAATCCGCTGAGAAATGGCCGAGATACGCCGTGTTGCACTTCCGGACGATGATTTCGTTCAATTCGTTCAAGAACTCTCGTATCTCGGACATCCGCGAGTGTTTCGCGGCCAAAACGTGGTCCCCGTCTGTTTTAGACGCTAAAAACGCGTATAACACTTGATTGGCACGAATCCGCTGAGAAATGGCCGAGATACGCCGTGTTGCACTTCCGGACGATGATTTCGTTCAATTCGTTCAAGAACTCTCGTATCTCAGACATCCGCGAGTGTTTCGCGTCGAAAACGTGGTCCCCGTCGGTTTTAGACGCTAAAAACGCGTATGACACTTGATTCGCACGAATCCGTTGAGAAATGGCCGAGATACGCCGCGTTACACTTCCGGACGATGAAATCTTGCTAGTTCTCACGTTTTGCAAGCGAGACGCACGATGCACCGCGTTTCGTTCAATTCGTTCAAGAACTCTCTTATCTCGGACATCCGCGAGTGTTTCGCGTCGAAAACGTGGTCCCCGTCTGTTTTGGACGCTAAAAACGCGTATGACACTTGATTCGCACGAATCCGTTGAGAAATGGCCGAGATACGCCGTGTTGCACTTCCGGACGATGAATTCGTTCAATTCCTTCAAGAACTCTCGTATCTCGGACATCCGCGAGTGTTTCGCGTCGAAAACGTGGTCCCCGTCTGTTTTAGACGCTAAAAACCCGTATAACACTTGATTGGCACGAATCCGCTGAGAAATGGCCGAGATACGCCGTGTTGCACTTCCGGACGATGATTTCGTTCAATTCGTTCAAGAACTCTCGTATCTCGGACATCCGCGAGTGTTTCGCGTCGAAAACGTGGTCCCCGTCTTTTTGAGACGCTAAAAACGCGTGTGACACTTGATTCGCACGAATCCGTTGAGAAATGGCCGAGATACGCCGTGTTACACTTCCGGAAGGTGAAATCTTGCTAGTTCTCATGTTTTACAAGCGAAACGCACGATGCACCGCGTTTCGTTCAATTCGTTCAAGAACTCTCGTATCTCGTACATCCGCGACTAATTCGCGTCGAAAACGTGGTCCCCGTCTGTTTTGGACGCTAAAAACGCGTATGACACTTGATTCGCACGAATCCGTTGAGAAATGGCCGAGATACGCCGTGTTGCACTTCCGGACGATGAATTCGTTCAATTCCTTCAAGAACTCTCGTATCTCGGACATCCGCGAGTGTTTCGCGTCGAAAACGTGGTCCCCGTCTGTTTTAGACGCAAAAAACGCGTATAAAACTTGATTGGCACGAATCCGCTGAGAAATGGCCGAGATACGCCGTGTTGCACTTCCGGACGATGATTTCGTTCAATTCGTTCAAGAACTCTTGTATCTCGGACATCCGCGAGTGTTTCGCGGCCAAAACGTGGTCCCCGTCTGTTTTAGACGCTAAAAACGCGTATAACACTTGATTGGCACGAATCCGCTGAGAAATGGCCGAGATACGCCGTGTTGCACTTCCGGACGATGATTTCGTTCAATTCGTTCAAGAACTCTCGTATCTCAGACATCCGCGAGTGTTTCGCGTCGAAAACGTGGTCCCCGTCGGTTTTAGACGCTAAAAACGCGTATGACACTTGATTCGCACGAATCCGTTGAGAAATGGCCGAGATACGCCGCGTTACACTTCCGGACGATGAAATCTTGCTAGTTCTCACGTTTTGCAAGCGAGACGCACGATGCACCGCGTTTCGTTCAATTCGTTCAAGAACTCTCTTATCTCGGACATCCGCGAGTGTTTCGCGTCGAAAACGTGGTCCCCGTCTGTTTTGGACGCTAAAAACGCGTATGACACTTGATTCGCACGAATCCGTTGAGAAATGGCCGAGATACGCCGTGTTGCACTTCCGGACGATGAATTCGTTCAATTCCTTCAAGAACTCTCGTATCTCGGACATCCGCGAGTGTTTCGCGTCGAAAACGTGGTCCCCGTCTGTTTTAGACGCTAAAAACGCGTATAACACTTGATTGGCACGAATCCGCTGAGAAATGGCCGAGATACGCCGTGTTGCACTTCCGGACGATGATTTCGTTCAATTCGTTCAAGAACTCTCGTATCTCGGACATCCGCGAGTGTTTCGCGTCGAAAACGTGGTACCCGTCGGTTTTAGACGCTAAAAACGCGTATGACACTTGATTCGCACGAATCCGTTGAGAAATGGCCGAGATACGCCGTGTTACACTTCCGGACGATGAAATCTTGCTAGTTCTCACGTTTTGCAAGCGAGACGCACGATGCACCGCGTTTCGTTCAATTCGTTCAAGAACTCTCTTATCTCGGACATCCGCGAGTATTTCGCGTCGAAAACGCCGTCACCGTCTGTTTTAGACGCTAAAAACGCGTATGACACATGATTCGCACGAATCCGTTGAGAAATGGCCGAGATACGCCGTGTTACACTTCCGGACGATGAATTCGTTCAATTCGTTCAAGAACTCTCGTATGTCGGACATCCGCGAGTGTTTCGCGTCGAAAACGTGGTCCCCGTCTGTTTTACACACTAAAAACGCGTATGACACTTGATTCGCACGAATCCGTTGAGAAATGGCCGAGATACGCCGTGTTACTCTTCCGGACGATGAATTCGTTCAATTCGTTCAAGAACTCTCGTATCTCGGACATCCGCGAGTGTTTCGCGTCGAAAACGTGGTCCCCGTCTGTTTTAGACGCTAAAAACGCGTATGACACTTGATTCGCAGGAATCCGTTGAGAAATGGCCGAGATACGCCTTGTTACACTTCCGGACGATGAAATCTTGCTAGTTCTCACGTTTTGCAAGCGAAACGCACGATGCACCGCGTTTCGTTCAATTCGTTCAAGAACCCTCGTATCTCGGACATCCGCGAGTGTTTCGCGTCGAAAACGTGGTCCCCGTCTGTTTAAGACGCTAAAAACGCGTATGACACGTGATTCGCACGAATCCGTTGAGAAATGGCCGAGATACGCCGTGTTACACTTCCGGACGATGAATTCGTTCAATTCGTTCAAGAACTCTCGTATCTCGGACATCCGCGAGTTTTCGCGTCGAAAACGTGGTCCCCGTCGGTTTTAGACGCTAAAAACGCGTATGACACTTGATTCGCACGAATCCGTTGAGAAATGGCCGAGATACGCCGTGTTACACTTCCGGACGATGAAATCTTACTAGTCCTCACGTTTTGCAAGCGAAACGCACGATGCACCGCGTTTCGTTCAATTCGTTCAAGAACTCTCGTATCTCGGACATCCGCGAATGTTTCGCGTCGAAATCGTGGTACCCGTCTATTTTAGACGCTAAAAACGCGTATGACACTTGATTCGCACGAATCCGTTGAGAAATGGCCGAAATACGCCGTGTTACACTTCCGGACGATGAATTCGTTCAATTCGTTCAAGAACTCTCGTATCTCGGACAACCGCGAGTGTTTCGGGGCCAAAACGTCGTCCCCGTCTGTTTTAGACGCTAAAAACGCGTATGACACTTGATTCGCACGAATCCGTTGAGAAATGGCCGAGATACGCCGTGTTACACTTCCGGACAATGAAATCTTGCTAGTTCTCACGTTTTGCAAGCGAAACCCACGATGCACCGCGTTTCGTTCAATTCGTTCAAGAACTCTCGTATCTCGGACATCCGCGAGTGTTTCGCATCGAAAACGTGGTCCCCGTCTGTTTTAGACACTAAAAACGCGTATCACACTTGAGTCGGACGAATCCGTTGAGAAATGGCCAAGATACGCCGTGTTACACTTCCGGACGATGAAATCTTGCTAGTTTTCACGTTTTGCAAGCGAAACGCACGATGCACCGCGTTTCGTTCAATTCGTTCAAGAACTCTCGTATCTCGGACATCCGCGAGTGTTTCGCGTCGAACACGTGGTCACCGTCTGTTTTAGACACTAAAAACGCGTATCACTCATGATTCGCACGAATCCGTTGAGAAATGGCCAAGATACGCCGTGTTACACTTCCGGACGATGTATTCGTTCAATCCGTGCAAGAACTCTCGTATCTCGGACATCCGCGAGTTTTCGCGTCGAAAACGTGGTCCCCGTCGGTTTTAGACGCTAAAAACGCGTATGACACTTGATTCGCACGAATCCGTTGAGAAATGGCCGAGATACGCCGTGTTACACTTCCGGACGATGAAATCTTACTAGTCCTCACGTTTTGCAAGCGAAACGCACGATGCACCGCGTTTCGTTCAATTCGTTCAAGAACTCTCGTATCTCGGACATCCGCGAATGTTTCGCGTCGAAATCGTGGTACCCGTCTATTTTAGACGCTAAAAACGCGTATGACACTTGATTCGCACGAATCCGTTGAGAAATGGCCGAAATACGCCGTGTTACACTTCCGGACGATGAATTCGTTCAATTCGTTCAAGAACTCTCGTATCTCGGACAACCGCGAGTGTTTCGGGGCCAAAACGTCGTCCCCGTCTGTTTTAGACGCTAAAAACGCGTATGACACTTGATTCGCACGAATCCGTTGAGAAATGGCCGAGATACGCCGTGTTACACTTCCGGACAATGAAATCTTGCTAGTTCTCACGTTTTGCAAGCGAAACCCACGATGCACCGCGTTTCGTTCAATTCGTTCAAGAACTCTCGTATCTCGGACATCCGCGAGTGTTTCGCATCGAAAACGTGGTCCCCGTCTGTTTTAGACACTAAAAACGCGTATCACACTTGAGTCGGACGAATCCGTTGAGAAATGGCCAAGATACGCCGTGTTACACTTCCGGACGATGAAATCTTGCTAGTTTTCACGTTTTGCAAGCGAAACGCACGATGCACCGCGTTTCGTTCAATTCGTTCAAGAACTCTCGTATCTCGGACATCCGCGAGTGTTTCGCGTCGAACACGTGGTCACCGTCTGTTTTAGACACTAAAAACGCGTATCACTCATGATTCGCACGAATCCGTTGAGAAATGGCCAAGATACGCCGTGTTACACTTCCGGACGATGTATTCGTTCAATCCGTGCAAGAACTCTCGTATCTCGGACATCCGCGAGTGTTTCGCGTCGAAAACGTGGTCCCCGTCTGTTTTAGACGCTAAAAACGCGAATGACACTTGATTCGCAGGAATCCGTTGAGAAATGGCCGAGATACGCCTTGTTACACTTCCGGACGATGAAATCTTGCTAGTTCTCACGTTTTGCAAGCGAAACGCACGATGCACCGCGTTTCGTTCAATTCGTTCAAGAACTCTCGTATCTCGGACATCCGCGAGTGTTTCGTGTCGAAAACGTGGTCCCCGTCTGTTTTAGACGCTAAAAACGCGTATGACACTTGATTCGCACGAATCCGTTGAGAAATGGCCGAGACACACCCTGTTACACTTCCGGACGATGAAATCTTGCTAGTTCTCACGTTTTGCAAGCGAAACGCACGATGCACCGCGTTTCGTTCAATTCGTTCAATAACTCTCGTATCTCGGACATCCGCGAGTGTTTCGGGGCCAAAACGTGGTCCCCGTCTGTTTTAGACGCTAAAAACGCGTATGACACTTGATTCGCACGAATCCGTTGAGAAATGGCCGAGATACGCCGTGTTTCACTTCCGGACGATGAAATCTTGCTAGTTCTCACGTTTTGCAAGCGAAACGCACGATGCACCGCGTTTCGTTCAAATCGTTCAAGAACTCTCGTATCTCGGACATCCGCGAGTGTTTCGCATCGAAAACGTGGTCCCCGTCTGTTTTAGACACTAAAAACGCGTATCACACTTGATTCGCACGAATCCGTTGAGAAATGGCCAAGATACGCCGTGTTACACTTCCGGACGATGAATTCGTTCAATTCGTGCAAGAACTCTCGTATCTCGGACATCCGCGAGTGTTTCGCGTCGAAAACGTGGTCCCCGTCTGTTTTAGACGCTAAAAACGCGTATGACACTTGATTCGCAGGAATCCGTTGAGAAATGGCCGAGATACGCCCTGTTAAACTTCCGGACGATGAAATCTTGCTAGTTCTCACGTTTTGCAAGCGAAACGCACGATGCACCGCGTTTCGTTAAATTCGTTCAATAACTCTCGTATCTCGGACATCCGCGAGTGTTTCGCGTCGAAAACGTGGTCCCCGTCTGTTTTAGACGCTAAAAACGCGTATGATACTTGATTCGCACGAATCCGTTGAGAAGTGGCCGAGATACGCCGTGTTACACTTCCGGACAATGAATTCGTTCAATTCGTTCAAGAACTCTCGTATCTCGGACACCCGCGAGTGTTTCGCGTCGAAAACGCGGTCCCCGTCTGTTTTAGACGCTAAAAACGCGTATGACACTTGATTCGCACGAATCCGTTGAGAAATGGCCGAGATACGCCGTGTTTCACTTCCGGACAATGAAATTTTGCTAGTTCTCACGTTTTGCAAGCGAAACGCACGATGCACCGCGTTTCGTTCAAATCGTTCAAGAACTCTCGTATCTCGGACATCCGCGAGTGTTCCACGTTGAAAACGTGGTCCCCGTCTGTTTTAGACGCGAAAAACGCGTATGACACTTGATTCGCACGAATCCGTTGAGAAGTGGCCGAGATACGCCGTGTTACACTTCCGGACGATGAAATCGTTCAATTCGTTCAAGAACTCTCGTATCTCGGACACCCGCGAGTGTTTCGCGTCGAAAACGCGGTCCCCGTCTGTTTTAGACGCTAAAAACGCGTATGACACTTGATTCGCACAAATCCGATGAGAAATGGCCGAGATACGCCGTGTTACACTTCCGGACGATGAAATCTTGCTAGTTCTCACGTTTTGCAAGCGAAACGCACGATGCACCGCGTTTCGTTCAAATCGTTCAAGAACTCTCGTATCTCGGACATCCGCGAGTGTTTCGCATCGAAAACGTGGTCCCCGTCTGTTTTAGACGCTAAAAACGCATATGACACTTGATTCGCACGAATCCGTTGAGAAATGGCCCAGATACGCCGTGTTACACTTCCAGACGATGAATTTGTCCAATTCGACCAAGAAATCTCGTATCTCGGACATCCGCGAGTGTTTCGCGTCGAAAACGTGGTCCCCGTCTGTTTTAGACGCTAAAAACGCGTATGACACTTGATTCGCACGAATCCGTTGAGAAATGGCCGAGATACGCCGTGTTATACTTCCGGACGATGAAATCTTGCTAGTTCTCACGTTTCGCAAGCGAATCGCACGATACACCGGGTTTCGTTCAATTCGTTCAAGAACTCTCGTATCTCGGACACCCGCGAGTGTTTCGCGTCGAAAACGCGGTCCCCGTCTGTTTTAGACGCTAAAAACGCGTATGACACTTGATTCGCACGAATCCGTTGAGAAATGGCCGAGATACGCCGTGTTATACTTCCGGACGATGAAATCTTGCTAGTTCTCACGTTTTGCAAGCGAAACGCACGATGCACCGCGTTTCGTTCAAATCGTTCAAGAACTCTCGTATCTCGGACATCCGCGAGTGTTTCGCGTCGAAAACGTGGTCCCCGTCTGTTTTAGACGCTAAAAACGCGTATGACACTTGATTCGCACGAATCCGTTGAGAAATGGCCGAGATACGCCGTGTTATACTTCCGGACGATGAAATCTTGCTAGTTCTCACGTTTTGCAAGCGAAACGCACAAAGCACCGCGTTTCGTTCAATTCGTTCAATAACTCTCGTATCTCGGACATCCGCGAGTGTTTCGCGTCGAAAACGTGGTCCCCGTCTGTTTTAGACGCTAAAAACGCGTATGATACTTGATTCGCACGAATCCGTTGAGAAGTGGCCGAGATACGCCGTGTTACACTTCCGGACAATGAATTCGTTCAATTCGTTCAAGAACTCTCGTATCTCGGACACCCGCGAGTGTTTCGCGTCGAAAACGCGGTCCCCGTCTGTTTTAGACGCTAAAAACGCGTATGACACTTGATTCGCACGAATCCGTTGAGAAATGGCCGAGATACGCCGTGTTTCACTTCCGGACGATGAAATCTTGCTAGTTCTCACGTTTTGCAAGCGAAACGCACGATGCACCGCGTTTCGTTCAAATCGTTCAAGAACTCTCGTATCTCGGACATCCGCGAGTGTTTCGCATCGAAAACGTGGTCCCCGTCTGTTTTAGACGCTAAAAACGCGTATGACACTTGATTCGCACGAATCCGTTGAGAAATGGCCGAGATACGCCGTGTTTCACTTCCGGACGATGAAATCTTGCTAGTTTTCACGTTTTGCAAGCGAAACGCACGATGCACCGCGTTTCGTTCAAATCGTTCAAGAACTCTCGTATCTCGGACATCCGCGAGTGTTTCGCGTCGAAAACGTGGTCCCCCTCTGTTTTAGACGCTAAAAACGCGTATGACACTTGATGCGCACGAATCCGTTGAGAAATGGCAGAGATACGCCGTGTTACACTTCCGGTCGATGAATTCGTTCAATCCATTCAAGAACTCTCGTATCTCGGACATCCGCGAGTGTTTCGCGTCGAAAACGTGGTCCCCGTCTGTTTTAGACGCTAAAAACGCGTAAGACACTTGATTCGCACGAATCCGTTAAGAAGTGGCCGAGATACGCCGTGTTACACTTCCGGACGATGAATTCGTTCAATTCGTTCAAGAACTCTCGTATCTCGGACACCCGCGAGTGTTTCGCGTCGAAAACGCGGTCCCCGTCTGTTTTCGGCGCTAATAACGCGTATGACACTTGATTCGCACAAATCCGTTGAGAAATGGCCGAGATACGCCGTGTTACACTTCCGGACGATGAAATCTTGCTAGTTCTCACGTTTTGCAAGCGAAACGCACGATGAACCGCGTTTCGTTCAAATCGTTCAAGAACTCTCGTATCTCGGACATCCGCGACTGTTTCGCGTCGAAAACGTGGTCCCCTTCTGTTTTAGACGCTAAAAACGCGTATGACAATTGATTCGCACGAATCCGTTGAGAAATGGCCGAGATACGCCGTGTTTCACTTCCGGACGATGAAATCTTGCTAGTTCTCACGTTTTGCAAGCGAAACGCACGATGCACCGCGTTTCGTTCAATTCGTTCAAGAACTCTCGTATCTCGGACATCCGCGAATGTTTCGCGTCGAAAACGTGGTACCCGTCTATTTTAGACGCTAAAAACGCGTATATCACTTGATTCGCACGAATCCGTTGAGAAATGGCCGAGATACGCCGTGTTACTCTTCCGGACGATGAATTCGTTCAATTCGTTCAAGAACTCTCGTATCTCGGACATCCGCGAGTGTTTCGCCGCCAAAACGTGGTCTCCGTCTGTTCTAGACGCTAAAAACGCGTATGACACTTGATTCGCACGAATCCGTTGAGAAATGGCCGAGAATCGCCGTGTTACACTTCCGGACGATGAAATCTTGCTAGTTCTCACGTTTTGCAAGCGAAACGCACGATGCACCGCGTTTCGTTAAATTCGTTCAATAACTCTCGTATCTCGGACATCCGCGAGTGTTTTGCGTCGAAAACGTGGTCCCCGTCTGTTTTAGACGCTAAAAGCGCGTATGACACTTGATTCGCACGAATCCGTTGAGAAGTGCCGAGATACGCCGTGTTACACTTCCGGACGATGAATTCGTTCAATTCGTTCAAGAACTCTCGTATCTCGGACACCCGCGAGTGTTTCGCGTCGAAAACGCGGTCCCCGTCTGTTTTAGACGCTAAAAACGCGTATGACACTTGATTCGCACAAATCCGTTGAGAAATGGCCGAGATACGTCGTGTTACACTTCCGGACGATGAAATCTTGCTAGTTCTCACGTTTTGCAAGCGAAACGCACGATGCACCGCGTTTCGTTCAAATCGTTCAAGAACTCTCGTATCTCGGACATCCGCGAGTGTTTCGCGTCGAAAACGTCGTCCCCGTCTGTTTTAGACGCTAAAAACGCGTATGACACTTGATTCGCAGGAATCCGTTGAGAAATGGCCGAGATACGCCCTGTTACACTTCCGGACGATGAATTCGTTCAATTCGTTCAAGAACTCTCGTATCTCGGACACCCGCGAGTGTTTCGCGTCGAAAACGCGGTCCCCGTCTGTTTTCGGCGCTAATAACGCGTATGACACTTGATTCGCACAAATCCGTTGAGAAATGGCCGAGATACGCCGTGTTACACTTCCGGACGATGAAATCTTGCTAGTTCTCACGTTTTGCAAGCGAAACGCACGATGAACCGCGTTTCGTTCAAATCGTTCAAGAACTCTCGTATCTCGGACATCCGCGACTGTTTCGCGTCGAAAACGTGGTCCCCTTCTGTTTTAGACGCTAAAAACGCGTATGACAATTGATTCGCACGAATCCGTTGAGAAATGGCCGAGATACGCCGTGTTTCACTTCCGGACGATGAAATCTTGCTAGTTCTCACGTTTTGCAAGCGAAACGCACGATGCACCGCGTTTCGTTCAATTCGTTCAAGAACTCTCGTATCTCGGACATCCGCGAATGTTTCGCGTCGAAAACGTGGTACCCGTCTATTTTAGACGCTAAAAACGCGTATATCACTTGATTCGCACGAATCCGTTGAGAAATGGCCGAGATACGCCGTGTTACTCTTCCGGACGATGAATTCGTTCAATTCGTTCAAGAACTCTCGTATCTCGGACATCCGCGAGTGTTTCGCCGCCAAAACGTGG